>PVJO010011347.1:0-60194 GCA_004026905.1 Hystrix cristata | reverse complement strand
CGGGAGGGGGCGGAGCCAGCACCGCTTTCTTCTTTAGTTTATCCTCGAAGGACTCATGTTTGCCCACTTAAAAGTCTGTAAAGAGTATCATTGTCACAGGAATGGATGCCATATTTCATAAAACTAGACACTCTCAGCATCCTGGTATGTCATGGGTGTGTCACAAATAATTATCTCTAAAAACAGTAATAACAGTTAAAAGACTGTAACTGCCTCACTTCTTAATACAAAACTAAGTATTTTCAAGATTCCTCAGAGAATGTTATCTCACCTACATGTGTTCTGATGTGCTCTCTTGAGTGTGAGGAAGAAGATGTAGGTGGAACAGACCGATGGAGTCCACACCCTGGATATACCCCAGAGAACATTCCTGTGCTGTCTGTCACAAGTATCAGAGCAGAATCATAGCTCGGAGAAACAGTCCTAAAGTAGCTTGTCTGTGGCTTTCATTCCCATGAGTCAAGCATATGGCCAGTGTACCCAATAATATGGAGAGTAAGTCCCCCCACCTTTTATTTCAGTGCGACAATCTAAAGTATATCAAATTTTAGCTTTGCCCTGGTTAGATCATTTGTCAGATGATTTGTGCAAAGGTCCTTCAACTTTGAGCTTACAATTAGTTGAACTGCATTTCCTTCCTTGTCCTGCTGCATACTAGTACTTTATTTGCATATCTTAAATTTCTCCAGATTTGTTTTGTTCATAATTCAATAGGAATACCAAGGAATCGTGCTGAACACATATTTTACTTTTTGGCTTGTTTTGGAGGATGACCTTTTTCCTGGAAGCTGTAATTCTGCTATGTATAAAATTATTGGAACAATATAGATGATAAGCTTTATGATGAAAGAAAAGTAATACTTAGACTAAATGAGTACACCCCGCACACAAGTTGCGGCGTTTAGGACAGTCCTGCTCTGCCTATTCACCATGAGAGGTCTGAGAACAGGCATAAAACACAGAGATAGCCCTGAATCTGTATGATTGTTTTGGGTGTTTTTTTTTTCTAATTTATGGATGCTCAAGATTTCCTGTGCCTATGTATTATGTTGTATTATGTATACCAAGACAGTTATATGTTACCTTGTGGTACAGCCTAGGGATTTTTAGATTATTTATAATTTTCATGTAATCTGTAATAAATTCTCCATCCTTCTCATAAGATAAAACTCTATGGCATACTATATTCTTGGATGCTTTTTGGCCTGGACACTAAGAGTGAAATCTCCCAAATGCCTCTGAGCCACAATTCTCAGTAAAAATGGAGCAATAAAATCTATCTTGAAGTATTTTAGATTCAAAACTGTCTAGGATCTGGGGGTTTAGCTCAGTGGTTAGAATGCTTGCCTCGCAAGCACAAGGCCCTGAGTTCAATTCTCCAGCACACACACACACGCACATAAAAACACTGTCTACACAAAGGGTCTGAGCACAATGTCTGGCATATTGTTAAGTACTTACAAAATATTATTTCCTCTCAGCTCATCTGTTCTCAAAGCCCCTCCCATGCTACAAAGGAGGAATGGGGAATGGGTGATCTCTCCTGACTTTAAGAGCACCCAGGTGTCTTCATGTGCCCTTGTGGTCCTTTTACACACTGGATGGCTGCACAACTTGCAGAATATTCATTGACTACTTGATTTCTCCTAGATACATGGTGGTACAGTTTTGCACTGGCAGTCAAGTTAGGTGGACGCAATAAATAAAAGGCTGTATTCACTTGAATCAGAGGTCTAGACCTGAAATTTCCTACTAGGGAGAATGCCTAGTGCCCCATGTTTTGCTATCCACATTGACCAGGTCGTCATTAGGCTTTTGATATTGAATCTGCATGGATGCCTACATCAGCCAAAGTGGTTTGAAAACAAAAACAACTGAATAAAATGTGGGTGTCTTTCTTTCTGGGCGTTTAAGCTTCACCATCCTTAACTAAACGTTTACTGATTTCAGAAAATAGCACTCTGAAGAGTGAGTTCCAACTTAATCTCAGCATTTGAAAGTTGTTGAGTGACTCAATCTTTTTCATGGATGTATAAATTAGAAATGCTACTGGTGTACATCTATCAGAATGGCTAGAATTTAAAAGACTGATAGTATTAGGCATTGGTGATAACGTGGAACAACCAGAACTCTCACCCTTTGCTAGTGTAAATATCAAATAACATTCAGTTATGTAACCATACAGCTTTAGAAAATTGTTTGGCAATCACTAAAAAAAAAAAAAGATATGAAACCCTACTAATAAGTGTAGGCCCACAAGAATATATGTCTTCAAATAGATGCAAGCATGAGCAGTAGACAAAATCAGAAACTACTCAAATGTCCATCAACAGGGGAACAGGTCAATCAATTATAAAATGTTCATGCAATACAAAAGCATACAACAAAAAGAAAAAAGACAAAAACAAGGTACAAATACATTCAACAATATATGACAAAACTCAGAAACATTCTGTTGAATGAAAGAAGGCACAAAAGAGTTATACTATATAATTCCATTTACACAGTTTACAAGAATAGGTAAAAATCAATCTATGCTGATAGAAATTAGAATAGTATTTAACTCTGGGGGTAGCTGATGACTAGTCAGGGCAAACAGGAACTCCTGGATGGATTAAAATGTTACAAATATTGATCTGATTGTCCTTGTATTATATATGCATATACAACATACACAATTCCTTGAAGATATGATTTTAATGTCTATAATGATTTTAATGTCTATAACTATACATACATTATACCTCAAAAATCAAAATAACAAATATATTGTACTAAAAGACATTTATTAATATATAGTAAGAATAATCACAGGAAATTAGTGACTTTACATGAAAATCTTTCGGAAAACTCAGTTTCTTCAATAAATGCACCACACAAATCAGGAGTAAGAGGCTTTCTTGAATAAAAATTATTTGAGATGTATCAATCAAGGATAGTTTATGTAGATTTTGTGTCTTGATTTAAAAAAAACTGAAGTGATATTTCTCAGTGTGGTATGGTGTTGTGAGTCAGGGTAAAATGATAGCATGGGATTTGTATTAAATTTTTCAACCGAGAAGGTGAAAGCAAAGTGATGAAACAAGAATGGGTGAATGCTGAATATAAGGAATAAAGCCACCTTTATGAGTCTCAAATATATGGCACAAAAATAATAGACCAGCATCAGGGCAAGATGAGAGGTATGTTAATGAGTCTACTTTTGGAAATAGAAGGTGAGGTCCCAATAGGCCATCCAAGAGGACACTGCTTCTTCTGTGGGTCTGGAGCTCCTCACTGGAAAAGAAAGATGGAAAGAAAGCTGTGGAAAGCTCTGGAGAGATGTGAAGCTCTCAAATTCTTGAAGTTGCAGCTTTGGGTTTCAAAGAGGTCAGATCAGGAAAATATTTGGGAGAAACATGAGAGACAGCAGAAGCTGCAGTTGAACACTCAGGAAGTAGACAGAGGAAATAAAGACTCTCAGGAGTGTCTAGCCTTTTGGCTTGCCGGGCTCCACTGAATGAAGAGGAATTGTCTTGAGCCACTATATAGTGAGCCCCAGATTGGACAAATCTGCCGATACTAAGACTAACTGAAAATAGTAGTAGTAAAAAAGGCAAGAAAGGGAAGGCAAGAAAACTCAAGAAAGTTAGGAATTGCAAAATCCATCTTTTGCATTTCATTCAGCAAATATTTTCTGAACACTTACTTTCTCAGGACTGGAATTGCACTACTGAGAGGTCATTGCTGTTGTCTTCCTGGCTTGCCCCTGTGGAATATTAGGGACTAAGCAGCATAAAGTGCTCTAGGCATAATACAGTACAAAGCAATTAAAACATTGAGCATTAACTCCAGAGTAAGAGAAGAGGTGGTGAGGGAAAGTAGAGAGAAGGATTCTCTATTCTTTGTGCTGGAGTAACACCACAAGGCGATCTCAGCCGGAAAGTCAGGGCCCTTGACAACCTGCTTTTAACAAACCCATTCTAGGTGCTCTACAGTTAAAGTAGAGGTCCACTGTGCTTCAAGTGGGGGAAACTCAGCCGTGGCAGGGCCAGGTCTGTGCAGTCAAGAATGGTGCACAGAAAAATGCTAGAGAACAGTCAGTTCTCTGGCCTAGAATTAAAAGTCATCTGCTTTCATATTTTGGGGGACTGTGCATGCCCAAGTGAATAACGTATTTGCCAAGTCTCAGTCCACAGTTAATTTACTTTCCTTTTATTTTCCCTTACTCTTGGACTAAATTATCACCCTCCCGAAAAGCTGTGTGTGTAATGGAAAAGCTGACACAAGCCAAAGTGGAATGGAACGGCCCAAATGAGGCTCCTATTATCGCCCTATTACACGAGGTGCAGCCTCCTCTTTGCCCTTCATTCATCACCTGCTAACTATGAAAACCTAATCAAACCCATTTGTTTTAATGGCAGCTGTGTTGCTCTGACCTTTGCTATTCCCCACACAGCTCCGTGAGCAAACAGATGTGTTCCATTTGAAGTGATAGTGCGTGAAAATCACGTTGGGGCAAGGAGAATTTTTCCCGGGGCATTGTGGGATGGGGAGCACTAAGCATTGCTCTCTGCCGCCTGAGGCCCAGACCCGCGGACCTGGCCAGTGGAACTTCTGGGAACATCGTCTTAGCACATCTCCAGGCCCAAGGACCTCTTCTCTTGCGGGCAGTGAAGGTATTTCCTGATGTTTCTATATGCATTTTAAATGTTTTAAAAATATATCCAAGGGAATTGCTTTAATAGTGGATCTTTCCCAGCCTGTGTTGCCCACTGTATAAACTTGCAATTAGGGGTATTTATCCCTCCCTCTGCTGTGCCCTGAGGCAAGGCCTATTTGTGAAATCTAATTATAACTGTTTATTTGCTGGAATGAAGGACATTTTAAATGTCTCCAGGCTCACTTCTTATGCCTACAGGACTCTTTTCTGAGATGGGGTTTTTGTTCACCTGGATGGGGATGTTTCTTTTTTGGGGGGTTTTGTGAACCCTAAAATGATTGGAACCCCCATTTTTAACCAGCCTTCGGTCAAGGTCCATAAGCCCACGTAGAGCCCTGTGAGCAGAGCCTGCTGCTTGGGTTCTCATCACTCTGTAGATGGCTGTAAGGAATACCCCTCCCTGTGCAGCTGAGTTCACAGTTCTTTCTGATCCAAAATGAGCAGAAATAGGTAAATATGCTCCATGAGGTAATAACTCTGCCACACATGCCACTTTGCCCTCTGCCTTGGAAGCCTCGGTTCTGGGCCCATACGTGATCCCTGACCTGGTCATAGGTGTCAAAAAAAAAAAAAAAGAAAAAAAAAGAAAAGAAAAGAAAACCAAGATTTTGAAGCAGCTTTGCTAAGTTGAAGCTATCATTGGCTCCTATTTATCTGGACCCCAGAGGAGTCAGCAAACACAGAAATAAGGCAAATAAAATGCAGACTGACTCTGGGAAACTTCCATGTCATTGGCTCTGCTTCCTGGGGAACTGGCTCATGAAAGATCAGGTCACTGTCTGCGCCCAGTGAGTGCAGATGTTTGTCAAGTGAGACCAGAATTTCTTTTATTTGTATTCTTACCTAGCCCACGTTTTTAATGACGTCCGCCCTCCATTTCTCATCCAGGTACTTTTCCCTCTCTGCTTTCAATGCTAATGTCTCTCTGTTCCGTTTTTCAAATTAAATATCATATTTAAAATATTAATACTCCTTGCTCTTTGATTCTTTGTTTATTCATCTTATGCAAAACACAACAGTGAGACCTCCATCTGTACTAAATGCTGCTGTATGGGCAGATTCATATGACTTATTAATGACTGCTCCATGATATGGGAGAGCAAGGGTTTTATATAATCATGCAATTATTCAAAAATGCTCAGCTTGTGCTACCCTGTAGGGAAAAAAATGAAATATGCCTATCTTTTCAAAGAAAAATATGACTACCTTTGTGAAGATCATTGTAGCAATGACTAAGTATTGAAACTAGGCCAAGTCACTCTAGTCTCCAAGGAAGTTAGCTTATATCTTCAGGTATTTGGGTATGTAAACTTGTATCATGTTTATTGAAGTGGAAACCACATACCATAAATTTGAATGCAATGAATTATCACAAAGTGTATTATCATTGTCATAGTGAAAAAACAGTATCTTTTTAAGGAACTGGTTCATGTCTCTAGCCATATGTATTCTATTGTATTGTTTCTACTATTTGTATTGTTTTGTGGATATTATTTATATACACTCCTTATATATATGTATATATTACATCTGATTCTTATCCCATTGTTTATGTTTGTGAAAGCCCACTATGTGTGTTGTAATTCATTTTTAATAATGTATTTTGATGACTGGGAACTCTTCATTGTACTGTAGTTCAATTTATCAATCTTTTCTTAATGGTTAATGTTTCTTGCGTCCTATTTGAAAAAACATCTCCTTATCCCAAGGTCGTGAATGTAGTTGGTACTGTTCCTTTGTAGAAGCTTTACAGCATGCCCTTTGTACTTATAAAACTACTCACTCAGAAACTTAATTTGGTGTTTTTGAAAGCCAGAGAAAGTCATGATCTAGTTTATATTACTTAGAGACTGTTCCGGGTGTCCATAAAAGATGGACAGAAGTCAAAGTAGGGAAAACATTCAGAACGTTCTGTTCCAATCGTTTAGGTGATGTGGTTATGGAAAATCTGGGTAGTAGCAGTGAAAACGGAAAAAAATGATTGGATTTGCAATATGTTTGAGAAGTTGAGCCTTCACATTTCTCAGATAAATAAACTGTAGATGATGAGGGAAAAAGAAATTAAGACTTTATCTTTGTTTCTTGAGCAACTGAGTGAGTGATGGTACTATTAAGACTAAGCGGAAAGACAGGTAAAGAAAAGATTTTGTGGAGCAAACTGAAGAACTCTGTTTTGATCAGGTTAAATTTGAGTTGAATCGTGTAGGTAGAAATGAATAAATGGACGAGCAAACCGATGATCTGCCCATAATAAATTTTTAAAAAGTAAGTAAGTGGTAGAACTAGGACACCTGCATGTCTTGACTCCAAATTGCAGATTTTCATCCATTATGCCAACATAATGAAGAGATTATTCCACTGAGCTCTGCTATCACAGAAAAAAATAAAAATTCTCTGATCAAATAATTTGGCATTAGCTCCCTTGATTTATTTTACACATTACTTCCTGAGAAATTCTACAGGAAAAAATATTTCTTTAGCTTAATTAATCTAATATTTCTCAATTATTTTTCCATTAAAGTATTCTTACAGAAATTCCTGCTAATAGGCCGCAACATTAGTATTGGTGGTCTACGGAATCATCTTTACTGTTGTTCATACCATGTTAGTATGTACACATATATGTATGTGTGTATACATGTATATACAAAGGCTACAGCAGAGACTCTCTTGTCTTACTGCAGCACTTAAGAAACACAGTAAACATTATTCTCACTCAAATTTGTCTATTTCTACAATTTTATGAAAGTTGTAAAATGTCTTTTAGCTGTCCTTTAGGGAAGTTCCCCCGTGTCATAATAATTGAAAATTAAGAAGTTACTGAGTCATAATTAAATTGTCCCCTTTGAACCTTTGTTGACTGAAGCCACATATTAACTACATCCTATTCAGACCAGGAGCAGCAAGAAATATTCTGAACACCAACTGCTACAAGATAACGTAACAAGCTTTGACAGTTTCCTAATTACTTGACTATTCAGTAGTTAAAAACTCTTTAATGCAATACCAATTATCTTCTGTGCACGTAAGTCAAAGGTATATTTAATTTGCTATTTAATTGATATGTATATTGGTGCTTTAAAAAGAATGTACTCCCCCGATGTGTTTAACTATTAATTTGTAACCTTTGAGCCACATGGTGGGAAATAATTTAAAAAAAGAAATTACTATGCCATCAACTACAAATAGATGATCTGAACTGCAACTCAAAATAGATTTTACTCTTTTTTCGTAAAACAAACTTTTTCCCCGAGATCTAACCCACTTTCTATTTAAGAGCTGTAAATCCTTGTGTATTTTATTTCACTCTTGTTAAGTATTTTTGAACTGTAGAATGGAGAAAATAACAGTTTTAGGGTCATTGTGAACATCCAAATGAAAACGAGGGTTTAAATGTATTACACCAGGATCTGGCCCATAGAAATTTTTAAAGAAATGTTATTTCTGTATCTGACAGCACTCTGGGATCCATATATAACTATTGAACTGAAATAACTTTAGTTCTCAAGTAAGTTTCCTTTATTACATTAGTAGAATAAGAGATATTTAGAACCAGAGTCATGATGGACCCTAAAATGTTGTCTATCTAGCATTAGACACAACCAGCAATGTAGCAAGAGCAATTAGTGGGTCTGGAAGGTACTTTTGAGAATGATGTTATAGCTTCGTCTTGTATAACATAGAGTACTTTTTACAAGGCCAGTGGTTTGTTAAGCCCTTTATTGACATGATCTTATTTAATCTCCACAATAACACTCTGAGGGGGGCAGTATTGCTGATCTCATTTTACAACAGTTAGTCCTATAGCTTTACCCAAGACCAAATACCTGATGAAATGGTGGAGGCAGATTTTGACAAAAGCTTATCTACCTTCAGGAGCATACTTCTAACCATTTTAAGCAATACCATTAGAAGAAATTTTGTGAAAATAAGTTATTTTGTAAAAAGAGGGAGTGGAGGCATAGAAAGGTGTGTATCCCACACACCGGGGGGGAATAGAGCCAACATAACTTGCCCATGCCATACAAAATAAACTGGATCATGTCTAAGGAATGTTTGAAGTACTGTATTATGAACCAAAATGATGCTAAAACCACAAATCACATATTTCCTTCCAAATGCATTTTTTTTTAGAGAATTGTTGGTTGGCTGCCACATTTTATCTGCCTTTAAAAACTCATCATGCTCCAGTGCAGATGTGGTACGTTACCAGGCATACAATATTTCCTCCATGAGTATGTGGGAAAATAGCTGCATACATGAAATTTCACACCAGTTCAGAAACGAATACGACAACAGGATAAAATAAGAGGTTGCAAAAACCATTCGGGAAGGAGATGTAGAAGGAAGGATTTGGACAATTTCAGAAGGTATTTGAGAGAAAAAGTCCTTTCATCTGAGTGAGACTTGAAAGGGCAAGTTAATTAGACAATCGAGCTCTCCTTGCACACAAGACAATGAGTGTGATATGGCTGAGAGGACTCAAGGAGCCTGCCTGTCTGCAGACAGATCCGGCAAGAATGAAGAGACAAGGAGTATACTGGGGTAGGAATTTGATACGTGATGGGGGGAGCAGCTCTTTGCAACCCTTAAAGAAGTTGTATGACCTCCTTGACTTGTAACACTTTAGGGATTCTAATGATTTCAGGAAAGCATTCCTACAAGTTTGCCTTATAAAGATTTTAGAGCTGTATTTATATATTTGTGAAGATGTGATTTCAATTTTCATTCACGTCATATACTACCATCACCATCTTCTCTCCCACACAAATCACCCTTAGGCATCACTTGCATTTTTGCCCATATACGTTACATCACACGTTGTATACTCTATCCAGTTAAGCATATTTAGACCGCATTCATTTAACATGTGTATGTATAATTCTTTGTAGATACGTGCAGGTATTCAATCTTACCTAGCTAGAAATTTAAAGAAGGGTCAGGCAGACTTCTGTCCATCTCTCCTGCACATAGTCTTCCTGGATTTTCTGCTTTGTCTTCCTTTGCTCGTTTCTCATACATCGTCCAAGAACTGTCCCAAATCTCTTGAGATCCTCATATGCATGTGGTTCAGGTGTCATGTAAGTTTTTCCCTGATCTTTTGCCTCTCATTTCTGGTCTTGTGAATCCAGTAGGAAAAACCAGCCACTTCTTCCCTCGCATTTGCAGGTTAACTTAAGAAGAATTTCATTGATTGCCTCCCTTTCATTTTCTCAGGAATTCCCAGAAAATGAGTGGTTCAGTCTTGCACTTTCTTTAAAGTGTTCACATAAAAGGATGACTCTTTTTCTTTTTTTTTTTTAATATATTTCAGGTTTGTACTAACAGCTTCAACCTGGGAACTAAAAATAAAATTCACTAGAAGGTTTACTTCTTTGTAAATCACAGTTGCTTGACTAGTCACAGTTTTTGGGATACTTTAATGGTATAATGAAATTTATAGACCCTCTTCTCAGGGAACAATAGTCCTATGCTGACAATATAGTGCAGTAAGACAGACTTCATAGACTTCCTAACCTTCACTCGAGGTCCCAGATTGAGAGCTTCTGTCTATTACCTCACTGTTGTAGATATCAGTGAGGTAATAGAGTTAGATAGACAAGTGCTCAAAATCCACCTTTTCTTCTTTCCAAATATGTGATCACAGACAAGCTATTTAAGCCTGGCCCCACCCATGATTAATAGTGGCATCTACATCCTTGCATCTCCATAGGATTAAATGAGATATTGCATATAATAGGTTGTGGCGTGGTATCTTTCATTTAACAGGATTTAGCATGGTGTCTTGCATTCATGTTTAGTGTCTCAGGCCTTTTAGTAGGAATGGAAGTCAGGATAAAGAAACTGGTCTTCAGAGACCATGGGGGAAACTGAAGAGTGATTTCCAGATCAAGAACCATGGTGGGAAAGGCCCTTTTCATTTCATTTTGAGGCCCACCAAGGGATTGCTCCCTCCAGCCCTTTATGAACAAGGTCAGGGAGAAAAACAAACCTTGTCAAAAACCACAAAGAACAGAACTTGATCAAAGTACAGAACGTCTCTCTGCAAAGGTATCGACTAAGATTTAGGATTATTTGTTCATTTGCAGTGAATGCACTCAGAGGAATATTACTAAAACATGTGCTCAGCAGTTAAGAAAATCGCCTCAGATCTGATGCAGGGTTGGGTCATCATTATTGTAGGAAACACTTCAGAATATTGTGGAGAATCAAATTATGCAATAAAGGACCATGAAAATTCTAATTGCAATAGTCTCAGACAGTTCTTCCAGTGGCCAAGAAATTGATAGGGCATTGTAATTCAGAAAAATATTCCCCAATATAAGTAAAAGGCAGGGCTATATGTGATTTTAAAATTTTTTATATAGCCATATTTTGAAAGGTTAAATGAAATATAACTATATATTTTATTTATCCCAGTATCCAAAATAACATCTCACAGTGTAATTGGTATAAAAATCTATTAATGGGGCATTTTATACAAACTCTTCAAAATGTGGGGGTCCATGAGACTTTCAGCATATCTATTTTCTAAAACTAAATTTTCAGCAATACAAAGAAATGCAGTTCTGCAAGAACAATGGGGCCACACCTAGAGAAAAAAAATATTTCATGCTATTTCCATTTTTAATTGCCATTTAATTTAAATGAAACTGAAACTGTGGTTCCCAAGTCATACAACCACATTTCATGGGCACAGTAGCCACATCAAGCCACTATTCAATTAGATGGCATAAATTTACAGGAGGAAATCTGAATTTCCAGTCAGCAACTCTAGGTTTCAATCCTGTGTCTTCCATTTAGTCAGTGTGCTTCTTCACCCAACTCACTTACCTTCTCTACACTATAGTTTTGTCCCCTTTACCGAGTTCTCTGAGCCCATAAATTTGCCATAAAATGAGGTAATATAAAGTGAAAGGGCCCAGTGAACTGTAAAATGAAATGTAAACATAATGTATTTTAAAGTTAGTAATATGGAAAAAATTAATTATTTAGGGCTTTTGAATCAGATTCTGCAACATTTGTGGAACAGAAGGAAATCATCTCCTTTATTGCCAATGATGATTTTAAATCCTAAAGTTAGGAGGCAGTGGGTTGGTAGCTTTTTAAAGCAATTCTTTTCCATATTTCCTGTTAGGAAATTCAGTGCTTTTATCTTGATTATAAGTTTTCAAATGTATTTTTAATTTAAAAATAGACTTTAAAAAAGTTTAAAGTTTAAGTGGCAACATGGTCACAGTGGTGTGTGTGAGTGTGTGTTGTACATGTGTATGTAGAAAGAAAAGATACATATAAATTTGTGGAGAGTGTTCACCCCTACAGAGAGGGAGTCCAATCTTACTCTCTAGACTTCTCCATTACTTCAGTTTTGAGCAGAGAAGACATGCATTACTTTTGCAATAAAAGTCAGTGAAGATGAAAAAGATCATCCTATGCAAGTTAAAGGGTTCTGATTATATATTGGTAAGAAAGCAAGTTGGTCCTTTTTGGAACACGAGCCCACTGTTCCTTGTTGGAGTTAGTACAGGTGCATCACTAACCACAGTGACTTCTTAGCAGGGCCTGTGTGACTCTGCCACAGGGTGGTGGCAGCAAACTTGGCCCCCCACTCTCCTGATTTTCTTTAGCTTCATAGTTGGCACCCATGCCTCCTGTTCCTATCTGCTGCCTTTTAAAACATGTGACATGTCTCCCCACGTGTATATCTTAGTGAATTTCAGTTTTAGCCTCTCTGGAGAATTACTGAGTGTTGGGCTGAGTTGTTCCCCAGAGTACCCTAAATGGATTTCACATATGCTTCAAAATCTCCCTCTAGGCTATATAATCCCCAAAGTAACCTTGGAATTTAATGAAAATCCATCCAGATGTGTTCATGTTAAGCAGCCACAGGAACACAGAACCAATTTAATTTATCCGGATTATCCTTAGGAAGAATACAAGGTATCAGCTGATTTCTAAGGACCCTAAAAGGTATTTTCTGACAAAAGGTTTCTCAAATTGGCTTTCAGGCAACTGGCTCTTAGGTCCCCATTGAATTGACTTCTTGTCTAGATAGATGCCCTACTTGTTTTAACAAGGTGTCCATCTACATACCTTCATGTTAATACACCTAATGTTTATTGAATACTTCCCATGTGTAAACCCTGTCCTCAGTGCCTGGAATATAACGGTGAATGAATTCAGACATGGCTGCTGCTCTTTGGGAGGTTGTCATCATTGAGGAGAACTGATCAATGAACCAAGTGGAGAAACTTGACAGTAGCGAGTAGCTTATAAAGTTGAAAAATATAGTGCTATTGGAGGGTTTGGTTAGAATATGACCCAACTAGAGAGGTCAAAAAGGGTTCTCTGATTGAACTGAAACCCAAATCCAAAAATTTTAGGTCTAGAATGTCCCCCAAAATCTCGATGTTTTTAAGAGTGGGGATTTGGGAAGATGACTGTATCATGGGGGCTCTATATTCATCAGTAGATTGCTCTATTGATGAACTCACAGCTAAGTGTATAATTAGAAGGTGGGGCCTGATTGGAAGAGGTGTATCACTTGTGGTGTTCCTTCAGAGGGTAAATGCCCCTTGCCTGACTCCTCCTTTCTCTACTTCCTGACTTCCAGGAGTTGAGCAGCTTTGTTCCACCATGTCCTTCCATCGTGATGACTCTGCCTTGGAGCCAGCCAACCAGGACTGAACCCCCTAAATATGAGTCAAATTAAACCTCTCCTGCTTTAAATTGTGCATATCAGATATTGCATTCCACAAAGTATGAAAAAGAGTTAACCAAGCCACAAGGGACAAAGAAGACTTTCCACTTAGATGGAACAGCATGTGCTAGAGTACTGAGGTAGAAGTTGGAGAAATATATTCAAAGAAGTCGAAGCAAGCCCTATGGCTAGAGCTTAGACAGTAAGCAGAAGGGTAGCCCAGAATGACCCAGGGTGGGTACAAGGGCCAAACTCTGTGGGACTTGGCAGGCTGTCACACATAGTGATCAAAGTACTATAAATACTCTTTCCAACAGGGTATTCCTCTTCTTTGGCTAAAGTTGTTGGTACTACTTAAATCATCACTAATTTACCTTTAATCTTATAAGCAAGCCAAGAACTGGCACAGAACTTTCTTCTTAAATCTTCAGAGCAGTCACATTAAATTCTGGATGCTCATTCTGAGTTCCTGGAAAAATTTCCAGTGAATTAAATGGTAGGTCCCTATCCCCCAAACCTACTTCTGGAGACTGATTCCATAGATCTGACATGTGGCCTAGCTATCTTTATCTTTTAAGCACTGTACGAGTAATTCTAATGGGCAATTCTCTTGACAACTATTTCATATTAGAAATTCAATTTTGTATATGTCTCTTTTATTTGTAGCTATGATTGACTGTGGTGGAATAACCAACATTACTGGTAACTTTCAGAAATTGTCTAATGAATTAGAAAATTTACAAGAATTTCCTCTTATGATGTTAGTGGGTTTTGTGATATTCTATTTTTTGAATACTTTGGGTTCTTCTGTATTAAGAGTATTTCTATATATCCCTATCACTTCTTTTGCTTTCCTCCTTATGAATGGATATTTTTATTTATTTTTGAAGCAATTAAAGCAACTACTACAACAAGCTTAGTAGATCCAGCATTTTCCAATTACTTTATTTTTTATTCAAAAAGAGCTTTCTATGTTTAATGCCTTTTTGTACCCAATACAATTCATAATTTTTGAGAACTTCAGAAGTAAGATAAAAATGTTTTAGGCTGAGTATTTCACTTTCGAATGCTCCCTACTCGTTGAGTAGCTATCTATCATCTCCTTTCACCCCTTTTTCACCACTTTTAAATAAATTGTCCTCTAAATTAAAAAAAAATGTTTTAGGCTAAATTAATTCATTTGAATTGAAGATATTCTTCTCTTGCCTTATCCGTAGTCATTTTCCATCTGTTTAGACAGATGAGCAGGTATCTGCTCTTCATTTAACCACCCACCTCCACAGTTTTCTCTAATTGTTAGATGCACTTTTTTTTCTTTTGGTGCATATATCTGTGAAATTATATGGCATTTGTGTATTTCTGTCAGTACCACCCAAATCTATAACATCTTTCTTAAAGATAGTATGGATTATGAAATCAAAATAGCATTGAAAGATATTCAATGAAACTTTTAAATCCTAATTCTAACCCCATTCATCTTGTTCCTTGTTCATAAATAGTCACTTTTACTATCTTCTTTCCATTAATTCTTCTTGAAAATATAAGCCAAATTAATATGTATTTTTATTTTCATCCTCCTTACATAAAATTTACCTCCTTTTTGTCTTCCTTTAGTATATGCTAGACACCATTTCATAGGCTCCCATAAAAAGCTTCCTCCTCCTTTTTATAGGTGTGTAGTGTCCTGTTCATCTTAAATTTACTTGCGCAAACGTCTAGTCACTGTGTTCACCCAGGATGAAAAATGTCTCGCAGAACAGGAATTTCAGTTAAGCTCAAGAGAAGTAACACTAAAGAATTCAGTGAAAGGGGAACTTCAGTAAAGCTCAGTAAAGGTCCAAATGTAAATGGTAAACTCAAGTCTACCAGATGGCAAGGGACAGTGTGGCTCCCTGGGTGGGTCCAGGGAACATAAAGCAGAACTACAAGCAGGGAGTACACTTCTGAATTGAAAAGATGGTGTTTTTTTTGTTTTGTTTTGTTTTGTTTTGTTTTAATCAAAGAGAACGTCATCTGAACTATTTACAATAATGGGGTCACAACTGAGAGAAAACTTGCATTGGAAACTCAGCCAGTCCCCCAAACTGTCAGAAGTCTGTGAGATGACTGACAGCTGGCCCTTAGGTGAGAAAGCAAGAAAAAAAATCACTGAGCTGTGAAGGGCAAGTTAAGAGAGATTGTGTTTCAGAATGACATTGTCTTAGTTACTTTTCTCATTGCTGAGACAAAATACCCAACACCCAAATTTTGAAAAGGAAAGATTTATTTTGGTTCAGTTTATAGAGGTCTCAGTCCATAATCCAATGGCTCCAAGGCAGGGTGGCCTGGCAGCTGAGCATTGTAGAGGAGAAATGATTCATGGAAGGCAGAAGACAGCAAAAGCAAGCACCAAGCAGCTTTCTGTCCTTTATGTCTTATCCAAGCTCCCTACCCGTAGGGCAGGTAGCACCTACACCCTTAATCCTATTGTCTGTAATCCTAGCACTACACCATGAATCAATCCCAGCATAACACACTCTAGATCCAGCCATCTCTGAAAAAGCCCCACCTATGACCACATGAGGCTTTGTGGGGACATCTAGACACAAGCCATAGCAAATAGTGTTCATTAAATGTACATATTTTACAGACAGACTTTTAATGGTAAGTTTATTCTGCTTTACCATTTTAGTTCATTTATATTTGTATTCTCTTAGCTCATTGGTAGGTTTGCTCAGCATTGTAGTACTAGTTCATTTTATCCAAGTTCACTTTTTGTTCATTATGCCTTTGCTTGTATTTTTATTTTATCTGAACAAGAAGTATTCAGAATTTATACCATAATTTTTCTTTGGATACACATTTAGTTAACACAAATTTAAACCTGTGTATGATCTATTCAATGACCACTGCCAAAGATTACACGTTTTCTTTTAATGTAAAGAAAGAGATAAATATTTTTAGCTGGATTTTGAAAGGCCAAAGTAATAATTACATTAATCCTTAAGTCATTAATAAAAGTACCAGACATAGGGAGGTCTTTATTTCTAAGCCAGCCCAACTGCTTTAGAAATTACAAGAGTAAAGGCACTTAAATTCAGTGAATATTTATTGAGTAGTACTTACATATCAAATGCTCTACAAATATCCTAGGTGGTTCTTCACCCTCACAGAATCCCCTGGTCTGTCCAATCAAAAGTCACCATGAACTCTTCACATAGGTCTTTTCCAAATGACAGTTAAATTCCTGAGAAATGAACAGAGTTCATGTGTTGATAGCTAATAGACAATGAGCTTTCCCAGCCACTTATACATTACTCTATTTTCTTCTTAGGTTTTCTTTTTCCTCGACTATCTGTTCACTTACTCATTTACCCTCACATATGAAAATGAAAATCCTGAAAGAGAAGTCTTTTGTCTGTTTTCACTGTTGTATCCCAGCATCTAGAACAATATCTGGTGTGTGGAAGATGCCATACACTTTTGAATGAATGGGACAGAGAAAACAATCTAGCCTGCAGGAAAGGCTACATGATCAGAATTCTAAGGAACCAGAATTTTCAGCCTCACTTGGACATTTTCTAACTTATCTATATAAACCAGTAGGAAAATTATCTTCTCTAAGACTCAGTTTCTGCATTTGTAAAAATGGAAGCAATAATTTGGACTCCAAATATGTTCCTGACTCAAAATACCTAAATTTTATCTCAGCTCTACTACTCATTGGCTTATATGTTACTGATAAGCCACTTAGACCTCTGTACTTCAGTTTTCTAATTTTGAAAATAGAGAAAGTAATATACATCAGAAGATCATTGTGCTGGCTACATATTACTTTCAAAATAGCTGGCAAATTTCCTGGTAGATAGTAAATGTTCAGTAAATATTGACCACTTCTATATTGGCATTGTAAGAATCCAATGAGATATACCAAGTGAAAGTACTTTTACTATATAAAGAGCTACACATGTAAATATTTCCAGATTACCATCTGTCTCAGTCCACTCCATGCTGCTATAATAGAATACCTGAGACTCCGTAATTAATGGCTGCTGGGAGGTCCATAACTGAGTGTCCAGGATCTGAACAAGGATTTCACACTGTGTCATCCCTTGGTAGAAGGCTCAGGACAGCACAGCCATGTTTGATAGGGAGGGGGACCGGGCTGAAGTTGACCTTTCATCAAGAACTCATTCCTGGGATAATCTACTTTAAGACCTTGACACTAATTCTTTCAGGAGGTCAGAGCCCTCAGCACTTAATCTTCCCTTTAAAAATTCCCCCCTCAAACGCTGTTGCACTGGGGATCAAGTTTCCAACGCATGAACTTTGGGAGACAGGTTCAAGCCACAGCACCGTGTCACCTCTGTCAATGAATAAACATTTGTTTCCTCACAGTGTGCTTCGAGAACCACAGTGCTTTTGACCAAAGTCATAGCATTAATGAATGTCCTTCCAAATGGTGGCATACAGTGGAGAGGGGAGGACATAATGCTATAAAATGGTCTGTTTACTCTCTGAAGAGGGGACAAAGAAAATACATTTTGGTCCAACTTTCATTGTTATGAAAATTCTTAAGGAGAATTCAAAATAATGTCCTAAAGAGGCAAAGTTCTTATAAGGAACAATTGATTTGTGGACATGTATTAGAAAAGCAGTTAAAAAAAAAAGTTCTTCCTCCATCTCAAAACAAAATAAAAAATTTTAACGGAAAAACAAAAAACCAAAAGTTTATTTTCTTGTGTTGCCCCGGAAATATACTCAGTAGAATTTCAAATATTAGGGCTGCGCCTTCAGCATAGTGCCTGCTTAACAAAGGTAGACATTACATTAGTCAAAAATTGAAGTGCACAGTAATAGTTTTGCCTACAAAGAGTAAAGCAGAGCTATTTCAAAATGATAGAAATCTGAAATTGGATATTTAAATATGGCAAAATGAAAGTATCTAAAAGCATGTGGAAGTATTCTAGCCATATTTTCATCCTGTCGTATATTAAAGTAGAAAATATTCAATAGCCGTGTGATTAAAATGATATATGCCTGTTACGAGCATATGTAAAGAAGGTTGCATTTAGAGTAAACTATCCAAAATTCAAATGCTGTAGTGTTTTATTTGTTAAAACCCGAGTCAATACAACCAAATTTGTATCCACAGAGAAAAATCCTTTTTTGAAGTTTTCTTGATATTCAAACTGGATGAGAAGGTATTTCTAGCAGTCATTGTATCTTTCTACTGTGGCTAATTTTTTTCATTATTTACCTTTTTTCTAAGTAATCTGACTGAGGGATGTGATCTGGATCTATAACATATCCTTCACCCTTCCAAACATTGAAATGGCCATAAAGTTTGAGCATAATACCTTGTTCCCAGGATTCATGCTAATGATAAAGTGAAAATCATTTCTGTCATACCCAGGAACTGAAATAAATGCTGCATAACATTATTCTAGATACTTCTTTTCAAGCAGCCATGAAATATAATTTAAAAAATACTTAAACTGAAGAGAGATTTGGCAAGGTCAGAGTTTTTTTTGTTGTTGTTTTTTGTTTTGTTTTGTTTTGTTTTTTTACCAAGTACATGCATTGGTACATTGTATACATAATGATCATAATCAACATGGTTATTTTGTACCTGTACATGATACATCTTGGTTTTCCCCCCCCTTCCCCCTTTCCCCTCCCCTCCCTTCCATTCACCCACCCCTCCCTATTTGACATGGAGAAACTAGTAAATACAGTTCCTTTGGATGCTAAAATTATTTGGTCAGTTGATAAGAAGTAAAGTGAAGTTAACAGAAAATATACCGGACAAGAAAGGGTTATGTGGCTGTTTGGTTGGTTGACTTTGTTGGTATTGTGTGATGTGGCTGGCCAAGAAAAATGTCATCCACGTAAAACACATAGTAGCTACCCCACCAGAATTTCTCCACTTACCTCTTTCTGTACCTGTCTGCAGTAAAAATAGGAAATGCAAGATTATATTAGGGTTTTAGAATTGCCAAGAGGAAGTACTAAAAATTTGATGGCTTAATACACAAACACAAAAAATATTTCCCAAGAGTTCTGGAGGCTGAAAGTCTGAAATCTGTGTATTGACAGAGCCACGGTCCCCATGAGACTCTGGGCAGAAGCTTTCCTTGAGTTTTTAGCCTCTGATGGTGACCACCTGTCCCTGGTGTCCCTCAGATTGTGGAGGTAAACCAGGGTCTGTCTCAGTCATGACAGAAAAGACCACAGTCAGGGTCTGTGTCTTTTCCTGGTGTTTCTTGTTACAGCCATACTGGATCAGAGCCCACTCTAAAGCCTTGATTTTAAATTTGTATCAGCAAAGACTTTTTTCCCAATTAAAGTCACATGTACATGTACCCTGTGTTTGGAGTTCAACATACCTTTGGAGGAGAGGGCACAGTTCAACCTATAACAAAGTCTTAGGGAAAAGGAAAATTCTCTGAAAAAGTAATTTTCTAGAAGGAAGTTATGGACACTACAGATCCTAAAGAGTTGTTATTAGGAAGACCCTAAGAAATTTCCTAGTCAGAGTAAGTAAGTACGATGGTCCTTGAGCGTGAATGAGGATCCGCGGAACAATATTGCCTTCTTTGTTTGTTCGTTTGTGGTACTGGCAGTTGAACCTAGGGCCTTCTACTAAGCTGTATCTCTAGTCTCAGTCCCTCTTTTTTTTTTTTTTTTTAATAAACAGGGTCTTGCTACATCCTTAAATTGTGCAACCAGGGCTCAAACTTGCTGTCTTCCTGCCTCAGACTCCCAAAGTGCTGGGATTATAGACATGGGCCACCATGCCTAGCACGGCTACTTCATAGTGAATTTGTAAATATCACAAGGAGAACACGTATAACATGAATACTGAGAGGCAGCTGTGAGTTAAGACCTCAGACTCGGGAGGTAAAATGGCTGGTTCACACGCGGCTCCTTGACTTCCTCGCTGTGTAAACTATCTGTGCAAATTTTATGTTGGCGCCACACTTCATTTCGTCATGTTAAATATGAATAATAATCCTATGATGTAATTCTGAGTATTAAATGAGTAATAGAGTAAATAGAATAATACCCTGTGTGGTGAACTGCGAATTTAAAGGTTCGACAAAGTGAATTAGGGCAAGTTGCTAAAGCTGTTTGATGATGTAAAAAGAGGGGGGAGAAATGCATGTGATTTCATACAAAGTAGATGTTTGATACTTTTTTCACAGGGAAGATATAATCTAGGGAATTTCAGATTCTAAGAAAAGATCCAGCTGATAAAAGAAGACTACAAAACTGGTACCTAATAATCATCTAGTAAGAGACCTTCCTGGTCTGTATGTAGGTAGTTGTATTTCTTTAAAGTCATGTCACATTATATTTTTGTACCTCCTCTTTCCTGGGTGGGTATTTCCCCCCTCCCTCAGTGGGTTTGGTGCCTATGGGGAAATAACAAGTCTCTCTTTGGGTTTGACCTTGCAAAATTTTAATTAAATGACAATAATTATCAAGCTGCTATTAACTTTGAAATAGCCAAGCCCTGCATACCTCCCCAGAGAGTTTGCCTAGTTTGGTTTTCACACATGCATAAACATTCTTTTTTTAATTCAAACACCCACTTGTGGTTTTGTGTGTGTACATTTAAATCTACATGCTGTGAAAAATATATTTTGACTGGATGGTTTAAATTTGGTCTCATACAGATTTAAGTCCCACCTCTGTATTGATACAGACCTCAGACAAGCTACAACTCATCTCTGGAACTATTTCATGTGAAAATCTGTCCCAAGTACAGTCATTTTTTTCCCCAAGGTCTTTCCTGTGGACTGAACTGTCAGCAGCCACAGCGACTGTTTGCTGTCCTTGTGCTGGGTGTTTATTCACAGGGAAGGAGTGGGATAGGGCAGGTTGGACCTTTCTACAGAATGCCCATATTCGAGCACCAATCTCATTTTGGGTTACCTCCAAGAACACTTTTGGCTTAATTCTTATATTTTTTTATCACTTTTTGTCAAATATTTACCTTTTTCTGTAAACAGTATTATTAATTTTAACTGCATAAAAACATAAAAATTGTACATGTTAATGGTTACTAGATGATGTTTTTATTCACATATACATTATGTGAGGTTTAAATTACTTTTATATGGCTCCTCAAAAATTACCATTATCATTGCACATTACCATTTTTTATGGTGAAAATACTCAAAATTTTTCTTCCATCTTTTTGAAACATAAGAGAGCATTCTTCAGCGGTTTTTAAAAACAATCTTTGGATCCAACAAGAATTGGCCAAATATCAGGTCCACCATATGACTTTGCAAAGCCATTTCAGTTCTATGGACTTCTGTTTCTTCATCTGTAAAATGTCAATAATAGGAATGTAATTGGGATAATGTGTGGTAAGAGTTGAATACATTGCCCAGCACACTGCAGTATGCATACTCAACGTTATTATTTCTCATTCCACATTTTGTTAGACCAAAGTCCATTTTATTATAAAATGATGAAAGAACTTAGAGTATTTATGTGTACTTCACTATATCCAAAAATTGGGAATTATCTGTGTCAGCTTGCACAGAGATATTTAGTCAGTCTTAGAATTAAAAATAAGACAGTTTGGATGTATTGTACCTAGTGTCCCATTGCCAGTCTAGAGTGATCATGTATCTATATACAGAGTAGCTCCACATTCTATGGTTCTCACAGTATGAAATTTGGATCACTAATATCTACAACATTCAGGGGTAACATTCTCCTACACATATGAATACTATGTTTTAATTTTCTCAAATTTACTAGATGTAACACTTTGTCAAATTTTCATTTTTGTTTTTTCCTAAAAATTTGCCTCCACTTTTCCCTGGAGCAATAGTTATATGTTGTCTCTATAATATGTTTGTTATTTTTGTTTAACTGTATGGGGAAAAGTTCTTGAAAGGATAGGAATTTTGTTGTTTTGTATTTTTTTATTTTAGTACTGAAGCCCCAAGACACTCCCCACCCCATTTTAAATTTTGTGACAAGGCCTTAAGTTGCTCAGGCTGGGCTTGAACATGTGATCCTCCTACCTCAGCCTCCCAGAGCATTGGGATTATACAGGCAGAGGACACCGTACCTGGCTAGGACAGGAGATTTGAAGTGTGCCCCACAATTCCTTCTTGACTTACTATATTAGTTTCATCTGGAGAATTTAAGCTTTCGTGGGAGAGTGGCATTCAAGGGCTAGAAAGACATAATGAGGGGTGAACTCTATGTGAGAAGATGAGGCCGAGGTCAGGGCTGGAACTACGTTGAGATGCATAAGAAATGACAAATCAGTGCACCAGAGACTCGGAATTGCCCTTGTCACTTCACTGGTTCTAATAGGATTATTTTAGCTTTAATGCATATTGCACAATAATTACATATTTTAAAGGGAATTCAATACCATTGCTAAGTATTGAAGTAAAATGTGTAATCATACTTTCATTTAACAAGCATAGAATAAATCATATGCTATGAATGGAAATTTACTTCTAAATTCTACAAATCAGCTTCAAAATGATGGAATATTTAGGTACTAAAAAAAAAGATCTATGCTTTACAAAACAATAATAATGTGAGAATTCAGTCTCCCAGAAGCCCTTATCCCTAAGGTAATTGTCTTGCATATACTGCTCAACATCCAAAATTCCACTTTATCTTTCTCATTCTGTCTTCATTAAAATGCTACCATCCCTAGAGTGCTCTTTTGAATTTTTTTAAAAGAGCTGTTTATGTTCATTCATTATAAAAACCATAAGTACTTTTACTACTACTGTTGTTTCCCTACCCTCGTGCCTACCTTTCCCAGTGAATTTTCTGTCCCTTGCACAGACCCATTAGAATAGACAGCAGAGTAAGTGGACGACTTTATAACAGGCCGGAGAAGAAAGGCTTCTTGTTGGCCAGTTTGTTCGTACAAAACTATATGACTCACTCTGTCTTCCACAATGGTTGGGTTGTTTCCATCACCCCTCAAAAAGATTTTTTAGAAAACTGGTGGATAATTTTTCAATTATTTTGAACCTGTGCCTGTCAAGGTCACAGAAAAGCAGGATGCTACTAGAGTTGTAAGCACCAGCACTTGCCCCCCATTCATTTATATTTTCCCTCTCTTGCTCTTTTCTCCTTCCCTCCTGCCGGCCCACACACACTCCTAAAAGCACAAAGTGGCTGGAGAGCACTGGTCACACTAGAATAGTCTCTTAATTAGTACTCTGGACCACACGGCTTTAACGAT
Organism: Hystrix cristata; assembly: GCA_004026905.1. Taxonomy (NCBI): domain Eukaryota; kingdom Metazoa; phylum Chordata; class Mammalia; order Rodentia; family Hystricidae; genus Hystrix; species Hystrix cristata. The sequence goes on along the minus strand of PVJO010011347.1, from coordinate 36,569 downwards.
TTTCCTGCCCACTGCTCTAATCTTTGTCACCTTGCATCCTGTATGTTTCTACCAACCAGTCTTGCTTCAGCCCTGGAGTGCCAATCTGCTTTCTGCTCCAGATCCCTTGACCTTGGCCTGGAATGCTCTCATTACTGAGTAAATCTTCCTCATTACTTATACCTAAATTCCAGAGTCCTTCCAGTGGAAGGTTAACTTTGTTCCTGGCACTCTGAATCCCACACTCTTGTTTTATTGTCTTCATAGTGCTTCTCATTCTTCAAAGGTTTAGTTGTTTGTTTGTTCATTTTTACTCACCTTAACATAAGCTCCGTGAAGGTGGAGAAATTGCTATGTTTGTTCTAGTCACCCCTAAATTCTCAATCTAGAACATTCAAAGCATATATTTCATACTCAAGGAATATTTGTAGAATATAATGGTAAAATTCAAAAGTTAAATAATCAGTGTACAAAAAGATACCTATCCCTTTGTCAGAGAAAGGAAGATCATAGTTATCATTTATTAATCAGCTTCTAGAACCAAAATATTTTACGTAAATTATCTGATGTAACCCTTACTGTAACACTAGTAAATGACCCAAAGGAATTTGAACCTATGTTTTTCCCATGACAAAGCCATGTCAGTGACCAATATGTACTGATGTGGAGAGATTCCCCCAGGTATTTACACTGGGGAGACCCAAAGACAAGTTCACATAAATATTCCTTTTCCCTCTGGTCCTTGGAAATGGCTCCAGATAAATGAATCCTTTCCTTGGAATTTGTATCCTTGAAAACTGTTTGGTTAACAATGGCAGAAAGTGCCACCTAAACCCGATTGAACAAAAATATGTAATAAAGTGAAGAAAAATGTAGTAGGCCAGCAAATTGAATGAATCAGAAAGATAGCTCAATATAATCCCCAAGTCATATCACCAGGACTGTTTCTCTCTTAATTTCTGTACTCTGCTTCCTGGGTGTGAGCTGGCAGGTTGGGATTCCAGCAGCTCCGGCATTACAGATTCTCTCTTGTGTCAGTGGGAAGGAGGGAGGAAGTTTCCCCAGTAGCCAGGTCTGCAGCCAGCCCAGATGGCACATTTGTTCAAATGAGAGAAAGGTATCCCTTTCTGAGGGAATTCTCAGAGTGAGTAGTTGATTTATTTGTCAATAATCATTATTGAGACATACAAAACACTCTGCAAAATTATACAAATCAGATTATTTGAAAATAGTAGAGTATGTACGTTTTTAATATAAGTTAAGAATTCAGAGACACTTAGCTTAATTCTTATAACACAATCACACTTCTTTTGGGGGAAACAAAAATGTGATAGTTTTGAATTTTATCATACCAACAATCAAACCATAGTGGCTGCTATCCAAGGGATAAAGAAGACTTTAACACATTTTCATTTTAATTTTGAGAAGCCGGAGTCCTGACTAGTGGCCCATTCTGACTAAATCAAATATATTCTAAATATTTTTAAATAGTATCTGGGAATTTTTTCGGTGAATTATCATGAATATTTTAGTGCTTCGGCAAAAGACATTCTAAATATCAAAGAAGTATGTATGTTTTACTGTCTCAGGTGTAATATCTCATTATCACGTGACTGTGTTTCTTGGTAAATTTCAGGTCTATCACTTAGATTACTGAAGTAGCTAATGTTCATTGCAGTTTTTCAAATTAAATTTTTAAATTTTGTTCTTAATCATAAATGTTATCATGATATTTATATTCAAATGAGTCTAATGTTTTCTATTGTGGAGCAGTCAAATATTAATAGCTGAAGATTTAAAAATTTATGTAGCTTTCATTATATGCTTTTAAAAATCACCTCACTTTTTTAAAATAATTTTTCTTTTAGTGCTAACTTTTGTTGCTCATCATGTTGCTTGCAACATACACCATTAATGTTTCTTATAACATCATACCAAATTATTATTAAACAAATACGTTTGAAAGCAAGTCATTTTTACAGTATTGCCTTACATTCCAGAATCTGCATGTTTGAAAGCAAATAGTTTCAACAGTATACTGTTGTTTTACGTTCCAGAATCTGCTTTTTAAACTCATGGGTTAGAATCACATGCTGTTTTTTATGATGTAGTGGTCTCTAGTTGTGTGGTCTCTTGATTCTTAAACATGTGTATCCTTAAATCAAAGCATAAGGATCTACATAAACCTTGTTAGAACAGTGGATTTTACTTTCTGTCTATTGGAAAATGGTTCTACTGTACTAATTTGCTTGGAGCAAGACATCTTACCATGATCTTCCCTAAAAATTTATTCAAGTAAATATATACATCACCTATTCTGTGGTTGAAAATTTTATGATAAAATAATAAAAAGTATCAAATTAATGAAGGTTTTTTTTTTTTTTCCTGGTGGTATTAGGGATGCACCTATGGCCTTCCTACTGAGCTTTATCTCTGGCCCTTTTTAAATTTTTATTTTGAGTCAGGATCTCACTAAACTACTAAGTCGCTAGGCTTGAACTTGTAATCTTCCTGCCTCAGCTTCCCTTAGTGCTAGAATTACAAGCAATGCACCAAAATGCCTAGTTTATGAGGATACTTGAATATGAATGATACCCTTCAAATGTAATGCCTCCCTGCAGTGTAAAACCCGGACAACTGTATATAATTCTCATGACAAGAGTCCTTACACTGTTTGGCACTCACTAAGTGGATTTAGGTCCTTTGCCTAAATGAATTGCTATGCCTGGCGCACGGACTATCCTGATGGGCTCTGTCTCGACTGTCAAGCCCTGGGATTAAAGTCAGTTTTCATAGACACCCATGGGTTAGGTGGGAGTGGAGAAATGTTCTCCTTTTAAGAAGGGGGCATAAATATTAGCCTATAATAATAATAAATATTCTGTAATGTTTGATTACAAATTCATACATAGCTGAAGAAGAAATTTTTTTCTTTGACATTAAGTAAAAACCAGCTTCTAAAGTAAATGTTCAAGTGCCCCGCACAGGACTTCTTTTTTATTTCCCTAGGCCTTACGATGTTAGTGTTCATCTCAATGTTTGCTTCTTTGCCTGTGATAGCCCGGGAAGCAGGCGACTGCCCTCTGTATTGAACACCTGGTCCAATTAGGCAGCAGTCATTGACACGGGGTTGAGTCGGCAAGTGTGCACTTCTTGATAAAATGCAAATAGGAACACCTGCTCCTGTCCTTGGAGGGGCCGATGATATGCTCAGAGCCGAGAGTTATTAGGATGCTTATTCATACAGGGACTCGATAAGTGCCATTTTCAGCAAAGTTACAGCAAAGCACGCCACCGACACATAATCATTCTTGTCACTTGCTAATCTCTTACACTCTGATCTCCTGCTACAAATGTCCCACAGGTTATTGTCAATCACACACCACTGGATGAGGTAAAGAGGGCTGGCAAATTTTTCTTCTGATGGAACTGGCTTTCAAAAGAGAAAGCATCCACTGTACCTCGTGCATGTTTGTGTGTTCACACACACACAAAGATCACTGCGGTGGCTGCTGGCCAATGAATGAGAGTCACTCATGTCCTTATAGCAGTTCCTCATTTGTGAACACATTTAGCAGGTGCTTTTATATTCAAACTCTTAAATGTTCTCTTTAAATGTATAGCCCATGATGTGGGAAGTTCAGCCTGGCCCCATGAGCACAAAGTAAAATGAGGAATTTCAGCACTAAAATGATCATAGGAATGCTCAGGTCCATAGCTTTAAAATATGGCAAAACTTTGATGTATTCTTGTTACTCTTGTGTCTTAGGATGTTTATACAGATACTGATCATAAGATGTACATGTCAACATGGAATAAGAAAAGAGAATAAAATATATTAAGAAAATCATCTGTTAGACATTAAAAAGGCTTTCTTCTCAGATAAAAAGGAATTTCATAAAAAGAAATCTTGGAATATTATTCCCTGGAAATCATTAAAAATGGATTCTAATTATTTTTCTAAGGAAAGTTTAGCTTTGTTTCTCCTGGAGGAGAGAATGCCAACCTATGTGCCACTAGTCAGTCTCACTGCGCAGTAAAATGTTTTGATTTCTGACTGAAGGGTGATGGTATAGCCCCTGAACTGAGCTATAGGGGAACTGTAGAACTATCAAATTAAATCAGTTCCAGAGAAAACTTGTCAGGGACAAGTTAGTTAGTTCCCAGATTGATGAGCCTATCCTCAATGCCACCCTGCCCAGCTGGGATGGAGGGCCACCATATCTGGTCACCTGGAGCTCTGAATGAAAATGCGAGCCCTCCTATGCCCACCTAGCTCTGCCTGGAACATGCCAGGGGCTTTTCTGGGACAGAATATTGTTTCAGAATTGAAATAATATTGAATTCCCATGTCTTCAAACTATGGTGATTTCTCCTAAATGTACATTAATCTTTTCCCTTTATTCTTTTTTATGCCACATAGACATAACTTAAAGATTTTCCTAAACTTCCTTTAATAGTTCTATATACACCAGCTTCCAAGTATCCTAGAATCTGACAAATCAAATCTTTTTAATGAAGCACAGCAAACAGCTCATGTTGAAACAGCTGTAAGCACAGTATGCAAATTGTGTTTACTAGTAGTTTCTGCTCCAGAGAAATAATCTTTCTATGACGGCTTTATTATTTACAGGAGTCTTGAAATTTCATTTTTGTCAACACTGACAGACGCCATCCATGTTAATACTTGGACCGCTCTATACGGAAAAGGCTAAATGTATGCAGAGTTCTTGTGTTTGTGAGCTGGTAATGCGGGTTGACAAATGGGTTTAACAATATCTTGTCATTTCTGAGCAGTCGACAAAATTCACCTGAGGTCTGTGGTAACAGCGAAGAGGCAGGCTGGAGGAATATGAATAAAGACAGAAGAAAGCGAGGGCTCTGGAGAGCACTGTGAATAATGAAAGCATGACAGAGGGTGATTAATTACATTTCAGAGCCAGATAATTCCCAGAGAATATGTGTGTATGATAAAAAGTTTCTAACCTTTCCAGTTGTAATTAAATGAGGGATTCGCTAATCTAAGCTGAGTAAAGACTATTTGGTTCTATAACTGGATTAATGCACATGTCAAGATGGTTTATTTTAAGTATGCATTTTATGACCTGAGTTGTCAAGTTGACAAGTCCAACAATACCTGGGGGGTGGAGTTTCACCCCACCAGCAAGAACTCCTTCCTTTAGGAAAGATCAAATGTGTTAAATAAAATCACAGAGGCTTGGAAAATTCAGCTGACCTCAAATGTCTCAGGACATATGCTCAAGTGGAAGGGAAACTGAACTAATTCTTCACCAGTGCTGCTTCATGTTGCTAGAGATTTGAATCTAGTAAATAACGGATTTGTAACATTGTTTGGAGTTTTCATAATGACCCTTTAGGTCAGTAACTGCAATAGTTTGGACTTTTTCTCTTTCCCTTTAGTACTTCCTTTTCAACAAGGAAAAGTGATCTAGGAAACATATGAGGTGGTTTGGGTGGGTACTAAATTCACTAGAGCCCCCTTATTTAAGTGAACATATATTGATCATTCTATACATGCCTCATGTTGTATTAGGCACTGAGGGACTGAGTGCTTATGTCGGTGTCCAGCACACAGTAGGTCTTAATCCACATTGATGGAATGAGTCAGTGAAGTAAAACTGTGTATCAACATTCAAATTCAGTGGCTTTGGTTCCTTCTTGGTCCATGAAAGAAGACATGACATAGTTAATGAACAAATGTATTTAAAGTATTTTGATTGATGGAAGTAGTCTTATGCCTTCATTATTTCTAACTATATTTTTTCATTTCATTGTTAGTGACCCAAAGCAAACTTAATAATTGAATAGTTGGTACCAGATAAGCTAGATACATATTAATTGAAGGGTAAATAATTCAATGATGAGCTTAGAAGGGAATGGTTATAGAGGTGATAGATGAGAAGTTGAGTGGTAGGGAAAAGAGTTCTAGTGACCCATTGGGAAAGATTTTCTTTTCTGGATATAGTGGACATGATGTATTAATAGACTATATCTTTTATTTTACATCTCTGGGGATTCTGTAGATTTCTCTTCTCAAATTAAGTCTCAGCAATTGATGAATGAATGAGAACAGATTATGGTATGTTGCAACAACAACTAGCTCCTGTCTCAGCTACTTGCCACAACCAAGGTTTGCTTCTCACATAGGTTACAGGTCAGCTATAATTTTATCTCCAGAACTTTCCTTCCCAGGACCCAGGCCAATGGACTCACTTATCCTTAGAAGATTGGCACTCGCCTCACTTCAGTGGGATGAGAAAGATGTGGGAGTTGTACTTGCTCCTAGAGTACATGTTTCATGGACTAAGTCACATGGCCACTCCTGAATTCACCAGGGAGAAAATGTGCATGTCTGCTTCTGAAAGAGACACCCAGAAATAAAAACTAGAATATTTAATAAGCTAACGATTCAAGCTGACATAAACTGACTCTGCCAATTCCTCACTATCACACAGGGAATGCCTTAGTAGTCTAGAAAGTATCCCAGGGTTGGAAAGAGATAGTAGGGATGAAGTCATTGACAATTCCCTGAAAGCTGGAATGGACTTTGTCTTGTTCATTGTCAGGCCTACTCTACCTAGCGCAATGCCTACAGTGTTGCAGATATTCGATACTTATAATGATTTTAGGGTCAGTTACCTTACAGAGTTTAGCACAAAAGGAGAATAGGGGTCCTTTTGTTCAGAAAATAATTTTTAAAATGTACTTTTGGAGTTACTAAAACTACATCTTTTCCCCTGAGCCCTCTTTCTCTTTCTTTGGATTCATCATGACTTTTTCTTTGCAATTTTGATGTACCATCTAGTGTTGTAGTTTTTCGGGTATAGAGATACTTGCGGTTGTGTACAGACCCAATACCTGTGAGCCAGGAAATCCCCGTACAGCAGCATTGGGACCCACAGGGCGGGGCGGGGCGGGGTGTGCAGTGTGCTTGGCATCGATAGGACAATTACAGAGCATTCAGCACCCAGCCTGGGCTCCTTTGCACCTGCCTGGCTCCCTGCAGTCTCCTCCAGTTGAGGATATGGATGAACTGAGTTGTTCAGTTAGGTTCAGAGGAGATGTTGCCAACCAATTTGTCAGTAAGAGAAATTTTTCTGCTCACACATGATTACAAATGCACACACACACATTGATCGTTTAGCACTTCTTAGTGATCAGACTTGCAATACGAAGGCAGATTGTGCCCTTTAGGAGACTGGGTATACGGTAAACTTCTCCTTCTCCGGCCACCAAGAGCACCTCTTTGATGACTGTATTTTATGTAAAATATGGTTGACTTTCCATATCCTTGGGTTCCACATCCTTAGATTCAATCAACACAGGTTGGAAACATTTTTTTTTTAAATTGCACCTGTACTGAACATATACAGACTATATTTCTTGTCATTCTAAAAACAGCACAGTATAACAACTACCTCAACAGCCTTATTTTATTAGGTATTATAAGTAATCGACAAATGATTTAAAGTGTGAGAGGTCCTTTGTAGGTTACTTGCACTATGCCATTTTATTTACATAAGGGGCTCGAGCATCCTTGAATTTAGGTATGTGGGGAAGGAGTTCTGAAGCCACATTCCCTTGTATAACTGAGATAAATGTCCTTAAATATCTTTGAGTCAGTATTTGTAGATTGGGAGCCTCTACACTTAAATGAAGATATTATGTTGGCAGACTTTTATTTACAGAATCATAAATCATGGAGGTCTAAGGGATCTTTAAAGTCATCAAGTTTGACAGTTGTACTGCTGAGCAAAGGATTCCCATAGCAATCGAGTGACATATCTGAGGTCACACAGCACTGCACTGATACAGCCTTGACTAGGTTCAGCTCTCCAGACTTTCCGTCTAAAGCTCTATTGTTTTGATTTCTTGTTATGTTTTTCATTCTCCTTCCGTGTTAATTTGATTTTTGTTTCCATTTTCCATTAGGAATTACAGGAGAGGATAAATATCTTTGTTAAACTGTTTGAGAAATGTGTTTTACATGAAACCTAGTTCTCTCCTTGTAATTGCTTAAAAGATTTTAAGGTAATCTGTCCTAAGTAGGCTTATTTGCCTGAGCATTAATTGAATTTAAACCTTTTCAGTAATAATCTTCAATAAAGATGCACCATGCAATGTATCTACTAATAATATAAATGAATCTCAATATTTAAATTCACAGCTAGAAACAGAATTTGTTACACTAATGTATGTCCACTTTTTAAAGGAATTACTATAATTTGGATATCCAAGATAGTATTTTCTTTAGAAATTATTCTTTATCTTCCTTTTCCATTTCTCCTTAACGTGTCTTTCAGAAAGTATTTGAGGTATCTTCAGTCCTGCTGGGAACACAAAAATTAAAATTTGGTTCACTTTAAGGATATGTAAATGATAACTATTAAGTTGTTTAATCCCATAAAGGGACTTAATCCTTCAGTGTAACTTTTATACTCATAGAATCCAGTTTACTGTGTGTAACTTATTTTTAAGCTGAAGTTGAACAAATTCAACAAATGCAATAAGGAGTCATTACAGTAATCAACAGTAATATAAGTCAGCTATCTCTAAATCTCTAGAACAGCAATTCTCAGCTGGGCTGTTTTATCCCCTCTCTTCTCATCCCCACCTGGGGGACACTTGACAATGTCTGAAAACTTGTTTGTCTTGACCAAGGACCTGGGGGTTGAGGGAGCTGCTGAAATCTAGTGGGTTGAAGCTAAGGACATATCTTATACTACACGGACTGTCACCATCCCTAACAGACAATTATCAGGCTCAAAACCTCATTAATTCCATGTTGAGAAACTCTGTTCTAGAAGTTCCATCTAAATTCTGCCCTAATGGCTTATTGCTCAAGTTTTGTCCAATATTGTCACGTAGACATACATGTCTGCCATTTTACCATTAAGGACTTTGACTAAGTCAAATTTATTCTGGGCTTTGTCCCTTAGGTAAAAACCACTTTTTCATAACTCCATCCAAAAATTAATTCATCAGCCTCAAAATAGAATGACAAGGTTTTTTTTTTTTTTTTGAAGTTCAGAAGAGATGCTTCTATATTAGAAGGATTAAATCTTACATTCCATTTTAGTATTCCAACAATGGAAAAAAATAGCTAAGCCATGGTTCAGATCTAATTTACCCTACTGAGCTATTTAAAGTCTTCATTATCATAAAAATAATTGGTTATTTTCATAGTAACACTACAATGGTTGTTAGCTTTGATAAGGCGAGTAATGAGAATACTACTGAAACAGTGTTTCTTCTAAAATGATTTTACCTCAATACTTCCTGAATACTTCATTTGCAGTGTGTGTGTGTGTGTGTGTGTGTGTGTGTGTGTGTGTGTGTGTGTGAGAGAGAGAGAGAGAGAGCGCTAAATAAATTTTTCCATTGTTGAAATTTAGCCATACATTTTGCCGTCTGGGATGGGAGTCAAGTGTAATAGCTAATCCAGCCCTTTTTCCTTCCCCTCTCTAAGTCAGTTGAAGGATAGTATGCAAGTAAGTGACATACATGAAGATTAAAATAATATGTTTGCTCTGAAAGACACATATGGCACTCAAGAGATTCAGAGTCCTTATGTCGATTAATTCTCACAACTGTAAAATGTCAGTGCAATTGTCTCCATTTTACTAGGAACCCCACTTTTGGAAAGACCACATGTGTTGCTTAACCAAATTCACATAGAGACAAAATTTAGGCAAGAGTTAAGTGTCCATCTACTATCAGGTTCCTCCCCATATACCATACAAACCTACTGCCCCCAGGAAAATTAGCGCTGGCCATGGTCTAGGGTCATAATTACTGGGAAGAGGTACCAGTGCTTATCTTAAAAGACATTTTGAAAACTAAATCTTATGTGAAATTCTGATGTGACTTTGCAGAGAATCATCTCTCACCTTCAACACCGGCTTTGGTATGAGCAGGGCCACATGACTCAGATCCAGGTGAACTGACCAGGTTCCAGGGAGAATGCTGCCACTTCCAGATGAAATGAAGCAGGATTTATGCAGCCACCTGCACAATACAGTAGCTGCCACCTGCAGACCTAGCCAGCTGCGTAAAGTTCACTGAAATGAATAGATTGCAGTGGCCAGAGGTAGAGAACAGGTTGAGGAGTTAGGAAATAGGAGCCAACACAAATACAAAGAAAAACTAAGTGGGTTAGAAGCCAAACCAAACAAAATAAAATGCCGAGTTTTATGACAAAAGGAGAAGAGAGCCTTGGACTTGACTACAGGTCGGTGATTAACAATTTTGAGGCCAAAATGAAATGATGTCCTTATATGTGTGACTATGTAGTTTCTAACCTCAAAATCATCTTTCAAGGCTGAAACACACATAGTTGTCTTAAACTGAAAGGGAATGGGGAAGAATAGTCATCAGGAAAACAGTGAAAGGAAACTAACAACGCAAATTCTTCTTTATTTCTTTAACAAGCGAGATTAGTTGTAATTTATTTCTTGAAAAATAATTCTCAGAAGCAACATGTCACAAGGCAATGTTTACCAGATGCCGGCACTTGGATTTAATGCGAAACAAATAAAACTTAACTCTCGGCCCTCTACCTGCCCTGGCCCATGTTCTGACTGAGAAAGGGAAGCCAAATTACAATGAGAAATTGTTTCCATCTGGTAAAATACTTAAAGAGATACCAAAAAAAGAGCATTTGTATATCCAGGACTTCAGAAATCCCTGCATTTATTATCAGTAAAGACCAACATTCCCACTTTATTTTGTATTTTCCTTAAAGAATCTCACATTTCCATGCTGTACAAACTTCAGAATTCCTAAAGTCCAGATCTCTTCCTTGCAAGGCTGTCTCAAAGATTTCACTATTCCAACGTTAAGTATGAAAAATGAGCACAACATAGAAATTTGTTCATAAAGCTCAATTATGAATATTGACCATGTGTACTTTCATAGGTTTTGTTTTGTTTGCTCTTTACTTGTTTGTGAGATTATTTCCTCACTATGTCTTGCTGGTAAATACACTTCTTTTTTTTTTAGAAATTCTGGCCGTAAACAGTGGTGGTAATCTGAAAAGTAACCTTTATTAAAACTAGAGGGGAGGGGTGGGGAAGAGAGGGGAGAACCAAGATGCATCATGTACAGGTACCAAATAAATGTGATGAATGTAACCATTATATGTAAAATGTACCAATACATGTTCTTGGTTTAAAATTAAAAAAAAAAAACCTATATTTGCAAATTACATAGCAGAGCCAAAGAGTGCCAAAGAACACCAGAACCACAAGTGGTGTCCAGTAATTGTGGGATCTCCTGGCTTGTAGCAGAGAGGGCAGTGCACCTGGGAAGGACTGGGAGCCATGGGAAGGGAATAGGGAGGGCTTGTCACAGGATCTGGCCTGTTGAGCAAATTGGGGTGGTTTCATGGCTTCGCTCTGGATTGGGTACTTTCAGAAAGTAGGAGCGATTCTCAGATTTTTTAATTTCTGTAAGTAGACAGCAAAAACAAAGTGGCATGAACACAGTAATTAGTAAAGAATTAAGAGTCACTCATTAGGATAAAGGGAGGTTTGGTTACTTTTATGGTTGGGACTAAGTCCTTGTTACTGTCTGTATTCAGACGTGATTAGAGAGTGGGCTTTCTTTGTCACCGTCATCACACAGAGTAGCTTTGTGTGATGTGGGTTTGTGTTCTGTGTTTATGTTCATCACGAGAATGCCACGGTCTGGCTCAGTCATGGCGAACTTTGTAGAGCTTTCAATGATAACAAATAGCCACTGCGGCATGCATGGCATAGGTTCACCGCCACTGGTCTAGCTGTTAGGATCAGTGCTGCTCCAGCTGATGCCAGCCAGAGAGGGGTGTGTGTGTGTCTGTGTGTGTCTGTGTGAATGTGCAGTCTGTCTATAACCTTAATAGTCACAAAATGCAAGAGCTTAAGAATCATTGCAATGGAGCATAGAAGGGTCTGGTCTGGAGTTTTTGTCCCTAACTAGATGTGTGGCTCTAGGAAAACCATTTAATGCCACTAGATATCTGTGTCATGAATCTGAAGGAGCAAATAGCATGAAACACGTATCATTTCTTGTGTGACACTGCGGTTATACACGGGTTCATAGCCAAGCATGGCGGTACACGTCTGGAATCCCAGCACTCTGGGAGGTACACAGGAGGATCCCAAGTTTGAGCCAAGCCTAGGTGACTTAGAAAGACTCTGCCTCAAAATTTTAAAAAGGGCTGTGGATGTAGCTCAATGCAAAAGCCCTGGGTTCAATCCTCAGTACAGGAAAAATTTTAAAAATAGCCAGGTGGTCTTAGTCCCCCTAGCCCCATACTGACTGTGTGGCTTCAGGGCTCATCAGTTTCTTTCTCGTCCATAAATTGAGGGTGATAATAGTATCTGCTTCTCAGGGTTTCTATAATGAGGAAACTATGCAATCTGTGTAATGACTTTAGGGCAGTGCTGGGTACCAAAGAAATATTGGTACATGTGTGCTTTAGCTGGTATGATAGTGGTTCTACTGAGCACTGTCATTACTGTGCAAGCATTATGTTCCAAGTCAGTTAAACCCTTTTTACACTGTTTTCATGGCCCATAAAGTCAAGGCGAAATCTCAGGGTAACCTAGGACATCCCTTCAAACTCTGCTGGAGCTGCAATAATGGTGGGCTCTCAGGAGAACCAGTTGAAAGTTCAAAGTCTGTAGTTGTGTTGATTGTAATAACTGCATGTGTTTTATCCATCATATGTCACTCAGTTATCTTAACTCTGAGAACCCCAGAGGCTCTTCCAAGCCTATTTGGCTTTTGTTTTTATTTGGAGTGAAGAATCTATGATTTGAGAGTGCTAAAGAATCCGGCCAGTGGCATATACCTAGCCTGCGGTAAATCAGTGATTTGAACCCAGATCCCAAATTCTCACTCCTGTGTGATTAAGAGCTGTTTTATGAGGGGCTCATTACAGGGCAGAGATGGGAATACTATTTAGTTTTAGCCATGTAAAGAAACTATTTCAAATGGACTCAGAACAAGTTAAAATGTCCGAGAATCTAAGCAACTGACAATTCAAAGAGAAAATAAATAAAAGACTTAGTAGAATTCACTGTGCTCCTAAATCCTAAGTGTGTTTTCCTGAAGTTTGTTTTCTTGTTTTCATGTGACAAACAACGAAGTGAAATTGCCACAGTTGTGGTACACAGTTGTGGCCATGGTTTTGACTGATGCTATTGCTGAATAAAACCAACCTTTGAAGTTTCACTTTTATCACATGTTTGAAACTCCAAAGTGTGCGCGGTTGTTTCAAATGAGCTTTGTTTACTGCAGTCTTTGGTTTATGCTATTGACAGTTATCTTTGTAAATTAAGTCTAGGTGTTATGGTTTGTGTCTAGATGTCCCCCCAAAGCCTCATGTGGTAAGAGATAGCTGGATCTAGAGTGTGTGATTACTAAATTGATCCATTGATCGGTTTGGCATCGTTCTGCTGGGATCAAGGATGTGAGACTGAGATTGGGGGAGGGAGTGCGGGCTGCCCTGGGGGCAGGTAGCCTAGATAAAAGATACAGGAAGAAGCTAACTAGCTGCTTGTTTGCATTGCTTATTTGCATACATTCCTTGCATTTTCCTCACTTTACTTTGCGGCCGGTCGGCCACCGGTCTGCCACGCCGGCCCGCTCTGCTTCAGACCCAGCGGACTATAGATTGAAACCTCTGCAGACTGTGAGCTAATAAACCTTTCTTCCCCTAACTTTGGGTGTCAAGTATTCTGTCCCAACAACGAGAGAAAAGTAACTAAAACACTAGGTAGGGAGGAATTGTAACAGAACACAAAGAAGAAATGGTTGGGTTCATTAGTCTTATCATTGCTGTGTTAGCATTTACCATTCAAAGGATCTGCATATTCCCACCAATCTTCAGCCTGTTTTTCTGAGGGTGTACATTCAATATATCCTTTCTGTTTCCCTGCATGGTCCTGTGTGGCCTGTGCTGCCCTTTTGTCATTGAAGTCAGAATCTTATATTTGGGAGGGTATAAAACCATTAAGTAAAGAGTGATCATGGCAGAAGAAAATAGAACTAGAATTTAAAATGTTCTTATTGTTTGATAGAAATAATATCAGAGATTTCTCTGAACACTGTCCTATTAATCCTCACAGTCTGGGAGGAAGGTATAATCATTTTCTTTGAAAACATGAAGAAACAGGGGTTGAGAGATATTATGTGATTGTCTTAGTTACTTTCTCATTGCTGGGACAAAATACCATCCACCCACATGTTGAAGGAGGACAGGTTTACTCTGGCTCACAGTTTGTAGAGGTTTTAATCCGTAGTCACCTGGTTCCAAGACAGGGCAGCACAGCAGGGGGTAATGGCAGAGAAGAACGAGTTCATGACATGGCAGCAAGAAATAGGAAGCAAAAGCTATCAAAGGAGGAGAGAACCTATATACACTCTTCTGGGCCATGCCCACGGGCTTCACCTCCCAACATCACACCTAGAAACCCATCAGGGGACTAATCCACTGATGTGTATCACACACTGATGAGCCAATCACCTCCCAAAAGACCTACCTATGAGCATATGAGACTTATCCAGACATAAGCCACAAAAATGATGAACAAGAGTTACAACATCTTTAAATACAGAATTTCCAAGCTCTAGAACTAGATGTCATTGCCAAAGTGCTACCTCTCTCAGATGTATGTAGATATTAACAGACAGACTACTTCCAGAGTTTTAAGCCAATCATTTACAGTTCTACCAAAAAATGAATTTTATAGATGCTTAAAACTAAAAGAATATACAACCGAAGAAAGACAATAAGAGTTAGGAAGTATAGCCTTAATGTCAGACCAAGTAAAGTAAGAGCTTCAACACTTGTCAGAAGCATGAAATTGTGGTCAAAATACTAAAAATCCCTAAGCTTTAACTCTCTTACCAGTGAAATGGTCAGGGCAGTATTAACTTCATAGATTTCTTGTTAGGATTGAATGGATTAATTCATACAAATCCTCGGTTCAGTGCTGGGCACAAAATAAGTACTCAACCTTAATTGTATTACTACTGCCCTTTGCATAATTTACTGTTATTTATTCATAATTAAATACAATTGTAAAAAACCTTCAACCTCCCATAAATAATAAAGCTTTTTAATTGAAGCTTTTTCAAATGGCTGACTTAAAGTGAGACATAAACTGTCATACTCCACTATCAGTCTCTATCAGGAGAAATAAAGAGACTCAGATGTTCTACAAACTACACATATTCAAAATCCTTGAACTGTTACTATAGTGTCTTATACAATAAGGAAAGTAAAGGGTGGCAGCTTAGTATTGAAATTAACTGATTACAGGGATGTTAACCTTAAATATGGTATCTTCGAGGACATGTTCATTGTTCACCTTGATTGATATTGATCCAGAATCCCTTGGTATAAAAAGATTTTACCTTTGAGTGGGACCAAGGATCTCATTTTCCCCATCTTGCTCAATTGGAAAACTAGTCTCACTTCTATATTTTTCACATGTTTACTTTTCATGAATCAGCTGGTTGCTGATCAACTGAAAGTTTTTACTGTTCTCGTGGACACATTCCCCAGTGCCTGTCTTGGGCTGAGAGGAAGGCTAAAATTACCAATTTTATAAAATTGCTTTTGATGTTGGGTGAGATGCTATTTTTATTGAACACGGCAATTGCTGCCCCAGTTTCTGGAGGACAGTCTCTTCCTCTTGATGATCCTATTTAGTTTCAGATTTGTATTTGGGGAAACCAGTTATTACACAGTTTTGAATCCCCTTGAGCTAAAATTGTTGGGGAAAGTGTCTGCTGGGCCAGGAAGGTAGTATAAGCATTTTGGATGTTTTCTGAGCAGTAGTAACAAACATTTCAACCTTGGTGGATTATTACAATTTGTTTATAGCGTTTTCCTGGAGCCTGCACAACCCAGCAGGCTAACATGAGGTACAGATACATTGCCTATTCAGTTTTAGTGTGCACTTTATTTTGGATTCACTTTGACTGAGCATCTACTCACATATAACCTGAGTCCTGTATGCTCTTCATTTTTTATTCATTTCATAAAATAGACTCTTTACATATAATGAATGAATACATAGCAGCAGAAAAAAATGAACATGGATCTGGAAGTAGAACTTAATGATAGGGAACAATGGTTTATGT
Organism: Hystrix cristata; assembly: GCA_004026905.1. Classification (NCBI taxonomy): domain Eukaryota; kingdom Metazoa; phylum Chordata; class Mammalia; order Rodentia; family Hystricidae; genus Hystrix; species Hystrix cristata. The sequence goes on along the minus strand of PVJO010011347.1, from coordinate 20,432 downwards.
CTTATTTTCTTGTCACTGGGACAAAATACCCAACACCCACAAGCTAAAGGAGGAAAGGTTTATTTTGGCTCAGCGTTTGTAGAGATTTCAGTCTAAGGTTAACTGGCTCCAAGGCAGGGAGAGATGGTAGAGGAGAAACAGCTCACAGCATGGCAGGCAGGAAGCAGCAAGAGATATACCCTTCCAGGTCCCACCCCCAGTGATCCACCTCCCCCAACCAGGCTTCCCCTACCAGCATCACATTTAGCTATGAACGTATCAGTGTAGTACTACACTAATGAGTACCACACCCCCGTGATACAATCACCTCCTCCAAGTCCCACCTATAAGCACATGAAGCTCTTGGGAGGCATCTAGATATAAAGCATAACAGTTGAAAACTAAGAAGAAAGAACATTAGTAATAAAACCAGAGGATTCATGGAATGTAATGAAATAAAAAATGTCAAGAAGAAAGGCAAAAGTGAAATGGGAGGTTGGTTCCAAGCTACAGGTAAAATGGAAAAAAGTATAACCTCATGATATTACTAAACACTCTGATGCAATCTGCATCCTTAGTCACTTCATTTGAGTCTCCTTAGAGAAACAGAACATAGTCTTGCTTTTAGTCACTCTTACTGACAAATCTATCGGTTTTGGTGCCTCCGCTTCCAAAGTTTGTCCTTTTCAGATCATTGACCAGTATAGCCAATCTGTCACTTATGTGGTGACAGTTCCTGACAGCTTGGAGACTGGCTTTAAAGCACAGGGACCACAGTTCTTCAATGCCAGATCCTTTTTGCTGTAATCTGAGAAAACTATGTCTTTGCTTGTCATTTTGTTTTAATGCCGTCTGTCTTCTGTGCCGACTTGTGGCTTTGTGTAAACTCCAGGCACATGTCCTGAGTCCCAGCTGCTGGTTAACCCTGTAACGTTGGGAATGTTTTATATGGGTACAGTTGGAAACAGGTGAACCATAGATAGTCCGTGACTATGTTTGGATAATCTCTGAATTATCATGTTTGTAAAGAGTTTCTGAGTGTAGAGATGGAAAAGCTAGTAGGTTTCTTGTGCCTCATTAATTCAGAATTACATAAAGAAGTTAGTTTCTCTGATTCTGCATTAAAAGTTGCATTAGTTTTGATTTCTTAAGTTATAAGTGACAATACCAATTTAAGCTGACTGAATAAGTAAATACATACATATAGGCATACTTAAACTCAAGTCTCTAAAGTATCTATGTTTATAGAATTGCAGGCACAGCTGGATCCAGAGGTTCAAAGAATTTCAGTGCATCCTCTGGCCCATCTATCAGTATCACTTATGTAGAGTTGGTGTAATTCTTTCTTACATGAAAATGGCTTTGCTCGTGCATTTTGGGTAATTAGCCAGAAGAAGCTATAAGTTACATCCTATTATAGTTCTAGATGCTAAAGTAGCCATTCTCTACCAGATTTTTATATTACTGTGTGTTTTTCTCACAGCTTAAAAATGATGTTCTATCCCTAAAGAATTGCCAGCAGGTTTTCTTACAAAATTTGAAAAGAATTCTCACCACAGCACTACTCACAATAGCCAAAAGTTGAAAACAGCAAATGTTAATCACCTGATTAATATCCAGTCATAAAACAATTTAAGTAGATACATTCTGTAAGATGAATGAACCTAAACATCACTGCGCTCACTAAACAAAGTTAATCACAGAGGCTACATGTTATTATAATTCCATTTGTGTGAGATACCTAGGATAGTGATAGAAAGTCCATAGAGACTCAAAATAGATTAGTGGTTGCCAGGGGCAATGGAGATGGAAGGATGAAGAATATTTGTTTAAAAGGTACAGAAATTCCTTCTGAGTTAATAAAAATGCTTGTAAACTAGACAGTGGTAATGGTTGCACAGCGCTGTGAAGATAGTACAAGTCACTGAGTTTCACTTCAAATGGTGGTTTCTATGCCCTGTGAATTTTACAATAAAAATAATGTGGGCACATAGTAAAAATACTTGCTTTATAAATACATGAGCACTAATGAGATAACAAGATTTTTTTTAAATTACAATATAACTTGGACATTAGAACTCACTGCCCTTTCTTACAGACAAACATGTTTATTGTGATTTGGGGTCAAAATCAATCATCTTCAAGGAGATCATTAAAAAATTTGTATGATTCATACAAAACTACAAGACTGAGTAACTAAAGCAAACTAACAAGAAGAACAAAGGTGGAGGCATCACATGTCCTAATTTCAAGTTATGTTACAAAGCTATAGTCCCCAAATAGATCCGTAGATCAATGGCACCAATATAATCCCCAGAAATAAACCTGAGCATTTATAGTCAACTACTCTGCAAGAATGGAGGGCACTGAGAGTACACAATGGGGAAGAGGTAATTTCTTCAATAAATTGTGTTGAGAAAACTGAATTTTCACATGGAAAAAAATAATAAAATTGCATCTGTATCATATACCATATACAAAATCAACTCAAAGTGAACTAAAAGTCTAAATTTAAGACCTGAGCACATGAAATGCCTAGATAAAAAAAATTCTATTTGCTGTCTAAAACGTAGGTAATAAAGAAAAATAAGTAGGTGAAACTGCATAAAACTTGAAAGCTTCCACACAACAAAGGCAAACATCAGGAAAATGAAAAGGCAATCTGCACATCGGGAGAAGATATTCCTAAACCTACAAAATGGAAGAAGATATTTGATCAATATTTAAAACATGAAGAATTTAAACAACTCAATAGCAATAAAAAAATTAAAAATTGTGCAAAAGAAAGACATGTAAATGGCCAACAGGTGTATATAAAGGTATTCAACATCACTAATCATCAGGTTATATAATGAGATATTGCCATGAGATTTCACTTCACATCCATCAGGGTAATTAATCCTAAGTAATTATAAGTGTTGTTAAGAATGTGGAGAACAGGGAACTCTTTCCCACTATTGGAGAGAATGTAAGTTAGCCATTATGGAGGATGATATGGAGGTTCCTCAAGAAGTTAAAAATAAAACTACTTTATGATTCAGCAGTCCCTCTTTTAGGTATATATCCACAAAATATCAAATCAATATCTTAGATATCCACACTCCCAGGGGTTGGGGGTTTAACTCACTGTAGAGCACTTGCCTAGCAAATGCAAGGCCTTGAGTTCGATCCCCAGCACCCTCGATGAAAAAAAAAAAAACTATCAAGATATCCACACTCCCAGATTCTGTGCAGCATTATTCACAATAGCCAAGTTACAGAATCAACCAAAGTGTCCACTGATAGATAAATGAATAAAGAAAGTGGGATTGTACACATAATGGAACATTATTTGACTTACAGAAGAAGGAAATTCTGCCACCTTCAAAAACATGAACGAACCTGGAGAACATTATGAAACTTCCTTTAGGATATTTCACTAGTGAAATAAGTCAGCCACGAAAAGACAAATCTCATATGACCTCACTTACACATACACTCAAAGAGTCATACTCAAAGAAAGAGAATAGTGAGGTGCCTACCAAGGATCAAGAAGTTGGGAAATAACAGAGATGTTGGTCTAAGGCTGTAAACCTTCAGCTGAAACATGAGTAAGTTCTGGAGGCCCAGTGCAGCATAGAGTCTGTCGTTAGTAATAACTTATTGCATACTTAAAACTTTCTAAGACAATAGATATTCTCAGCACACACACCAACACCATGGTAATTGTGAAGTGATGGATTTATGTGTTAAATAACTTACTGTTGATAATTATTTCACAATGTATACGTATACTAAAAATTTGTATGAGAAAGGCTGCTTATATGTGATTCCTTCTATTCTTCAAGATAAGAGAAAGTTCGTATTGGTGTGTGGAAGTCGACGTAGTGCTGACATAACATATTTCGATTATTTCTTTGTTACATTTGTCAGATTTGTGAGACACCTAGAATACGTTGTAGAAGATCCTCAAATAGAGATTAAGGAAAGCTAGATTTTTTTAAATGTGTCTGCATTGAACAGAGTCACTTAAGCATTGAATAAATCAGAATAGACTCTGTGTTTCCCCAGCATTACTGTGTATACAGATCACCCAGTGACTTTGTTAAAACCAAGCCCCCGATGCAGTCATTCTAGGATGGGGCCTGAGATTTTATATTTTAAAAAAGTTCCTGGGGGATGCCCATACTGCTATATCATACACCATATTTTAATTTTTGCTGTGGTAGGAAATTAACCCTGAGATCACAAGGTTTTGACATTCATGCCTGGGCCTTATGCATGCTGTCTGTCCAGCTCATGTATATGTTTTCTGTGATCAATGAGATGCTCAGCTCATTGTGTGTGCAGCACTCAGAGACTGTATCAATGGAGGATCTGCCATCCTGGTGATGTAACTTCTGAAGGAAGGAAAAAAAAAAGAACATTGGGAAAGTAAGCCCCAGCAATTCAATATTTTGACCTAAACATGTCACAAGTGAAAAAAAATCACATTTCATTAACTGGAATTAGTCCTATGAGCATGGCTAGCATCAAGGGAATAGAAAAATATGACCCTCTATATATTCAGCATCATTAATCCAAACTCCAAAATCTGAAACTGTTTGAGTTCCAACATGAGCTCCCATACCATGAAACTGTTTCAAGCACAAAATTATTTTTGTAAGAATATTGTATAAAATTAACTTCAGGCTATGTACCTATGGTGTATATGAAACAAAAATTATATTTGTTTTTAGACTTGGGTTCCATCTCTTCCAAGATAGTTCACTATGTACATGAAAATATTAGAAAATCCAAAAATACCTCAAATCCAAAGTACTTCTTGTCCTTAACATTTCAGGTGAGAGACACTCAACCTTTTTTAGTGAACCTTAGTAACTTGTCAAAGGGAAGGACCACACATGGGCCATTGTCATGCAGCTCTAATGATTTCTCACAAATTTCACAAGCAACATGATTGCATAAAAGTTTTAGACACATGCTTTTGACTTACGAGGGAGTTTAGGATGCTTTTTTGTTCTCCTTGTAGGATAAGCTAATAGTTCTTGTAAACTGATGGAGTTTTGGAGCTGAGAAAATTGTAGAAGTTATTACCAATTCTTTTACTTAATAAAAGGGAGCTACAGGCTTAAAACGTGATCACTACTTTATTTTCAGGGACAGGAATATCAAGCATAAAATTTAGTTATTTGAGCCTACACTTTCTGAATTTTTCTATGACACCATTGCCCTTTTGAACTCTGAGGAATGGCAAGAAGTGGGTTATTCATTCAGAGATTCAATTTTGCATATGCATAAGTATGAGTACGATTTATTAAGCATATTTTTACCTATTTTAGTTGGATTACAATTGACTTAGGTGCCAAGTAACTGAAATTTCCAGGCTATTTCAATGGCTTATGGGCACAAAGGGAACCGATTTTTTAAATTGAAAGATATCCAACAAAATGCAAGACATTTTTATTCACACATACTCCTACATAACATCATCAGAAGACATCTACAATCATATTCCAAGTTCGGCAGGTCTTTGAGTCCACTTGTTACAGGAATTTCCATTGATTCAGAAAAACAGCTAGGTAAATGATAGATAGTATAAATAGCTAGAATGAGCAGCAATTTGTGTTTGAATTGTTTGTTCAAACAAAAATGTCCTTAGAAAGGAAGAACATCCCATGATATTTCCAGTGACATAGAAGATTTAGTTCTGAAAAAAAATTCCTTAGTTTCTTTGTCAGGCCTTGATTTGTAAACTTTTTCTGTAATTCCTAAATCAGAACCTGCTTGGAGCATTCGTTCTACACTTACATTCCTCCTTAATATTGAGTTGGAAAAGTGCTGGATCATTGACGAAAAGGGGCCTTGGAGCCAGGTCAAACTGGGCCTGAAGCCTAGCACTACCCATTGCCAGCTGTGTGGTCTCAGGTAAAACATTCAATTCCTCTGATCACAGGCTTTCTAATCTTACAATAAATAACACAATATCAGCTTTGTAGGGCTGTGCTGAGGGTTAGAGGCTGTGGTGGCTAAAGTAGAGTATCAACTTGATTGTCTTTGGGGATTAGTACAGCATCTGTGTGGGTCATGAAAATGTGGCCCTAGGGTTTATGTCTGGTTTTGCTCCCCTTCTTCTCTGGTGCTCTTCCCTTATTCTGCTTCCCAGCTGCAATGAGCTGAGCAGCTTTAGTCCACCATGTCTTTCTTCCATGAAGTTTCTACTTTGGAGCCAGCCTATCATGGACTGCATCCCCTTAAAAGATGAATCAAATTAAACCTCCTCTCCTTTAAGTTGTACATGTCAGGTATTGCATCCAGCAAAGGTAAAACTGTTTAATACAGAGACAATGTGGAAAAAGCAGAGATCATCATCTGAATAAATGCTGACTATGACTATGATGGTGCCACATACACTGGACTTCAGTATACATGGCATTGGAATCTTTACTCTGACTTGATGTTCTCAATTCAGCGGTTGAGTCTCTTCTTCATCTCTTCTTTTCTTCTTTGGTCTCTTATTTTCATCCTTTCAGGATCCTCTCAAATTTATTTCTCAGCCACTAGTTACCTCAGTACTCTTTATTCATGCAGAAGTGTCCTCTCTTCTTATCTTTTAAAAAATCCAGGAACCTGAGTACCTAATGTAAACATTCCTTCTTTTTGCAACCACAGAATAAAGTGAGAAAATACAGGGCTAGTCATGCACAAAAATTTGTGACTTCCTGTTAAGCTTAATTCAGTACTCCTGAAAATACAATCCTCACACAGAGCCAGTTAGCAGGTATAACCAACCAACCAAGGTAAAAAGGGAAGTCTTGCACTGCTGAATCAGAACACCTAGGAACTGGACAGAACATGCATCTTAAACAGCCTTTCTAGGTGATTCTATGTCTTCTAGTGTTTGACAGTTTAGATTAGTTGAAGTACAACCCTCCCTGCCCCCAGCTTTATCAAGGTATAATTACTATACCCAAGCCTGCGGTGGTATACCTAGACTGCTCATTATGAATGTATAAAATTTTTTGAGGTGCACACACACACACACACACACGTGCGCGTGTGTGCGCGCACATATTTATAATCATGTTACTATCACCGTAATTCAGGTAATAAACATATTCAACAGTTCCAAAAGTCTTTTGTATCCCTTTTGTCATCGTTTTTGTTTCATTTGTTGTATGTGTATGTTTGTGTTAAGAACACTTACAATGTCCAGCCACCTGACAAGGTTTAAGTACTATATTTTTGAAAGTAGTCATGAAATTGTATCTAAAAGACACAGGAATGAGCACTTGTCAACTCTAAGGGAATCCTTGCTTTGTGTGTAAGACACACATCCACCTAAATTTCATGTTCTTTTCTATTTGCTTTTCTTCTCTCTTCTGTCTAAAAAAGAGCAGTATGGCATATCTGAGGTGATCAGTCCCCAACCAATTTCATTAGTTCACTGAAGACCACATGGTTGAGTTTGCTAATCACTTAGTGAGTTTCTGTCAAATTAGATTAGCCTGTGTTCAAGTACAGATCTTAAGGTTCTTTGGCTTAGAGCTCACTTAATGATGTGGGTATTTGTTTTTGCTCTACAAGCTTAAGTTGAAAACTCTTCTCCCTAGTGAGTTCTGTGCTACCTGTTATAGATCTTTAGTGCCTCTTGTTAACAACACTTGGATGAGGCCAGGCCTTAATTTTTACCTAAGTAATGGAACTCATCCATCAAATTTCACACAGCCTTTTTGATATAGTCAGTGCTTATCGGTGTTCAAAAACTAAATCCCTGTTCCAAGCCTGTGTTGAATTCCAAAGCAATCGCCCTTGGCTATGTTCTACAGTCAATACTGAATATGTTACCTTGCAGGTGGTTTTGTTTTATTAGTGATTTCTGACTCTGAACCAAAAGGGTGCTTTGTTGTTTCTCTGCCAGATTCTAGTTAGTGGGAGTGCTTTTGTTCACTGTAAATGTTCAATAAATTCTTCCTAATGAAAGTAGTACATGTAGCTACCATTTTTTATTATGTGCCACATTTTATGGTAAGCCCTTTGTAATGGAATGTTTTATGTTCATAAGCTTCTCAGTTCGTCCTTACCAGAAACTTGTGAAGTATTATTGTCCATTTTTCATAGATAACAGAACTTGGACTAGAGGGATTTTAAATAATTGACTCAGGATTTAAAACTTTGCCTTCTGACCCCCAAACCTCCACAAGGCTAATTTATATATAAACTAGTGTGAAGAAAGTTTCAAATTTCTACTTCTTGAGGTCTGATAACTGTATTCTTCAGCCATTGCTACCTCATCTGCTGTATAACAAATTACCCCAAAACTTACTGACTTAAAACAATCATTTATTATTCACTCATGGGCTGGTGATTTGCCTGGAGTTTCATTGATCTCATTTAGGCTCATTTGGGCTATGTGTTGCATTTAAGTCTGCGCCATTGCTATGGTTTGAAAATGGCTTGTTCCCACCAAAACCTCAGCTTAATTCTGCAAGGTGGAAATTTTGAGAAGTAGAGCCTAGTAGAAGGTTTTTAGGCCACAGGATCGAGCCCTCGAGAATAGGCTAATGCTGTTTTGTGGTGTGGAGTGAGTTCTAACTTTCATAGGGCTGGATTAATTGCTACTAGAGCAGGCAATCATGAAAGCAGCAGCTTTTCATTCCCTTCTTCTTCTGCACAGGCCTGCTTGCCCCCCTCTTTCCTGCTGTGCGCAGAGGAGCATGTGCCCTTGGCAGATATGGCTGCCCAATCTTGGGCTTTCAGCCTCCAGAACTAAATAAGCCTTTAAGTTAAATAAATCTCTCTTGCTTATAAATTACTCAATCTCAAGGATTTTCATATAGCAACAGAAAATGGACTAAGGTACACATGCTTCTCATTCTGGGGCTCAGGCTGCATAGAAGCCGCTTATAGGATAGTCTTTTTATAATTGGTAGCATAATCAGAACTCCAAGAAAATATACAATACCTTCTGAGACACGGGCTAGAAGAGACACTCTGTCAATTCCATCTCTATCCCATCGGCTAAAATAAGTCTCATGAACAACGCAGACATCAGCGTGATGAGAAAGGCAGAAGGGAGTGTGAATACTGGGAGAGGCTGGTTGTGTGAAAAGTTGCAGAAAAGATAAATCTACGAGAGCTGGCCTTCCTTTTTGTTCTCATGGCTTAAAAATGTCACTGGATCCAGACACAGAATTAAAAAACTGTCTACGAACTATAGCAAAATTTTATTATTTGAACCATTAAAGTTATTCTATCATTTTAACATTTATCCACAGAAAATACAGCTGTAAAGGAAGAGTCTGGCATTATTAAAGATAAGGGATTAGTATATGTCATGATTATAGTTTAAAAATAATTCTGCATCTCTTGCCCTTAGAAAAAAGCAAATTAAAACACCACTGAGATCCCACTGTACTGTCGAAAGAATGGCTATCAAGATGAAATCAAATAATAATAAATGCTGAGAAGACTTAGGGGGAAAGGAACCCTTCTACAGTATTGGTGAGAATGTAAACTAGTACAACCATTATAAAAATCAGCGTAGAGATTCCTCAAATAACTAAAACTAGAAATTCCACTCAACCCAGCTGTTCCCCTTCTAGGTATCTTCCCGAAAGACTTAAAGACATCATAGTACAGTGGCACATGTATAGTTATGTTTATAGCAGCACAACCCACATGGCTAAATCTTGGAAGTGGCCTACATGTCTATTAGCAGATGAATGAATAGACAAAATGTAGTATTTAAACACAATAGAGTACTACCTTGCCATGAAGGATAAATTTGAGTTATTCATATGAAAATGGATACATCTAGAGACCACAATAGTAAGCAAAATAATTCAGACACACAAGTTTAAATATCAGATGGTTTCTCTTATATGAGAAACCCAAAGTATAAATTAATTAAAAGATAGCCAATGGGAAATAAGACAGATCTTCGGCAAAAGGCACAGGGACCAAGAGAGGAAGGGAGTGGGGCAGGAGAAGAGGGGAAGGAAATAAATGAGACTTAAGATGTGTTGTATACATGTTTGAATTCCCCATGATGGATATAATCATTATGTACTTCAAAAATGTACTAATAAAAGTAAAAATTACAAACATAAAAATAATTATGGCAGGGTGAATGGAAATGGCCAACCAAAGTTGTCAGAGAATGACAAATTTAAGGCTCATTCATTCTCTGAAGATATTTTATATACCACATGAGAAACAGTGAAAATTTATGTCATTGAAAAATCTCTTTATTAAAAGCTATTTTTGGTGCCATATTTGGTAGATCTAAATTTAGAACAAAAGTGGTAACTATATATTTAAAAACATTAGTAATTATTTCTGAGTTGTACCATTGCAAAAATGTGGTTCTATTTAGAATAAGAAGAGTGTAAATGATGCCTTTTATCTAAAGCAAAATAAGAAAACATATTTCTGTGGGAGAGGCACTGAAAGATAAGGAAGCCTTGCTAGAAGAGCTAGTATTAACTAATGGGCCAGATGTTGCTACACAGACATTCAGAAAGAGCGAGCTAGTCTTCTAGAATAAGAGAAGTCACAGGAGTAGAACACTAGAGTACACACTTAGAAATCTAGGCACTTGGTGTGGCTGGAGCTTAACAGGGAAAATAGGGATCTGTAGACTGAACATGCATTCTTAAAAAAGGCCCAAAGCACCCAGGTGGTTTTGGAGCTGGTGACTTTGGGATTTGACAGTTGTGCAGGGCACATTTTGGGAAGGGAGTTTGCTAAAGAAATTGTATCATCACTTGGTGATTATCCTTCCCGGTAGCCACAAAGTATGAATGGAGAGACTGAGCCACAGATAGGTGGAGTGTTTCCCCATCCACTTGACTGTTTTTTTCTGCGCAGCCTCCCTGGCAAATGATCACTAATTCTAGCAAAAATAAGAAATGGAGAATAAACACACAGAGAAAGTTCTGCCAGATCCCCCAAGGCCTCTGTAAGTATCAGTAGAATGTGAGATACAAACCAGTTTTTAGTGAACATAAGAAGGTGCTAGAAAACCTGAGATTTGCCACCCTGATGAAGAACAACAAAGTGGACTTGCCCAGTGAGCTTTTCTTTGGTTTTTCTTGTCTGATCTGGCTTAGAGCTGACGAGTGCTTTGGCAAAGTATCTTTAATCATCTGGGAAAGTCTCTGAACTTGTTTATCCTGTATCCTTGCTGAAAAATGGAGTTGGTTAAATTTAACTAAAGCATTAAGTACCATTCAGGTATTTTTCTCTTTTCTTAACTATACAAATCCCACAGAAAGTAAGACTTTCATGTCTTAATTGTGATACGGAAAGTGTCTTTTATTCTCAGCATGCTTGAGATAGCAAGGTAATTTTCGAGCTGAATGTGATTGTCTCAGACAGTCATGATTCAAATATTTAATCTAAGGGGAAAATTCCCAGACTGCTTCTCTCATCATTTCTCAGTTCTGTGGAGAATAAAAGCCTCAACTTTCTATGATCTGATATTATTTCCATTATTGGTATTATGCTGTAGGCAAATATCCTTCAAGAGGCAGTCTCCTTCCCTTGTGCTTAGCAAGTTAGACATCACAAAGGCCCAATCTGGCCTTTACAATATGAGCTGCTGCTACTTTGTAATCTGTGAAGAATTTAATAACAATAATTTCACTATATACAGTGCAGCCTTTAAGATTTAATGGCAGATTCTTCACACCGGCCAAGTATCTTTTTTTCATTTCAAAGCCTGTCTTATTAAATTCAAAGATCAAATTTCCTATAGGCTAGGTGCTTTAACAGAGCCTTCCAGTGACCGGCGTAGGGGTGGGAAATAATCTATAGATTGATTACCTAAGGAATTGGATGAAAGAAACTTACACAGTAAGCCACTGGAGTGATTTTGAGGCTTCTTATTTATTACACATTCAGAAGAAAATGTCCTAAATTAATTCTCTTTCCTAAAATGCTGGTATTTAACATATCTCCCCCCAAAATATAAACACGACATCTCAACCAGTTTCTGTGCAAGTGTAGTCTTCAGACACCTACATGCAAAATTCCTGATGAGATGTAAAATCAGATTCCTGGGCTATTTTCCAACCTTACTGAGTCACAGTTTCTAGGCATCCAATAATTTACATTAAAAAAAAAGTGAGAAAGTCATGATTCTTATTCACACTAAAAGCTAAGGCTGAATGTTCTCTGTGTTTGGTAGTTTTACTCTTAAATCTTATCCCTACAAATATTATACGTAATAGTAGCCTGCCAGACTTATATATTTTATATATACATGTTTTATAATATTGTATGTTTCAGATTACATGTTATTTTTTAAATGGCTGTGAAATTATTAGGATACAAATGTCTACTAAGGTGCCTAAATTACTTCAGAAATAGTATGTTGAATATCATTTGAGCCTCACATGCCCTTACATGCCAGATGGCCGTTATGAAATTTGGGGACCGGTGGTTTAAGTTAAGCATTTGTGGAAATAAATCATGAGCTCAAATCTACCTGCCTTTAAATGCTGTCCACTCAATGGTGCTTTTTAGATCACAGTCTCATCAAGGATTTCTAGAGGAAAAGTACGTGTGTGAACCAGCCGAGATGTGAAATGCTTTGCAGGACTGATTCATTAGAATCAGAGTTAATTATTCTTGTTCCACTAAGTTGATCAGATTAAAGTGGATAGCCGAGAACCTAGATTCTAGCTCTGACTTTGTGTGGTTTGTGTTAGGACACCTACTTCCTATTTCTGAGTTTTAGGTTAGCCTTACCTAGCTAATAACGGAAGGAGAGGCGAGTTATAAATTTCTATAGAGATTTCTTTAGAGATTTTAGAGATTTAGTCACTGCGCTGTTTTACATCATGATTTAATTCTCCAATATCTCAGAGTTGGGTTCTTTTATTATTTCTATTTCATGGATGTGTAAACTGAGATACAGAGAGGTGAAGGTAACACAAGCTAAGCAACACCAGGACTTGTCCTCTTAATCACTGACTGCAAGAGTGATAAATAAATTGATAACCATAAAAGTAAAAAAGTAAACTCTAGGGCTTCATTCCTGAATATTGATATCAAATGGAGTCTAATAAATACCAGCTTTTGCTAACAGTCTGCATCCCCCCAGAGCCTGGAATACGGCATCATTTTGGGTCAGACCCACTGTTAATCTCTGGAAACGCCCTGCTTTCTGCTAAATCCCCTACAGAACTGTCATCAAGGCAGGAGGTCCCAGTGGATTGGAACAAAGAGAGCAGCTGGACTAGATATAGTCTCTGCCTGGTGCAGGCGATGAGGCCCAGAACTCGATAGCAGAGCGGAGGACCAGTCAGTCCCTGCTGCTCTGCATGTCCCCCTGGCCTGCAACTCTCACCCCTCGCTGTTGCCCTTCCATCTCTGCTGAGACGCACCTTCCAAAGATAACCGTGAATACAGAAAGAGAGCTGCTCTTTTACACAGGAAAATCCTCCGACTCGAGGAAAATAGAAAAGGGATTAACCGCACTCAGAGTGTAAAAAGTCAAGGAAAAACGTGAGAAAGCCACAATCCGCTGATAAGAACAGTAGAATGACATTTCAGTTTGACAAGGAGACCCAGGAGATCACGTTCCAGCATCTCATTAATGCAGACAGATGCCATCTCATTCAAGCTTTTGCTCCTGCCTAGAAAAAAATAATCTTACATCTAGAAGTAAAAAACAGGCCTTCACTAAAAGTGTTGTGTTCGCAACCTGTAGTGCTGAATTTTTGTTTTTTAAACGAGGATTCTGGAAAATCAGATGTATGCTGTTGGAAATTTAGATCACATTTTGGGGTGGGTGAGTGACAGGAAGGTGTGGATAGGAAGATATATGGAAAATATTTCCTAATGGAATGTGTGCGCTTGTAGGCATAAAGTAAAGATGGTCCAAAAAAGGCAGGTTGTTAAATTACATGCCTGGCTCTACCAGCCAATTACAATGCTGCCTAGGATTTTTCTAGAAGGGTTAGAAGCCTGTTTAGCCAGGGATCTCTTCTACAGTTTCCTTGGGACCTCACCAACTACGCATGGATTAGGTTTGTTGAACTGAGCAAGTAAAATATGTAGAAGCACTAGAGGAAAGGGCCATCTACCCCAAAGGAATCAGTTTTCGTATGTTAATATTCAGCAGAGAATACTGTTTCCCTGACATTTTCCTTCCCTGAACCCCGCAAAGCATAACTGCCGTAGTCACAAAGGGAGGTACCACCTCAAGTATCTTCTCCATGCAACAATACTCAGAAGAGTCCTTTAACTCAAGATCTTTATGAAGACAGCAGAAGGGTTGATTGGAGATGATTGTTAACATTTTTGCATCTCTTGTTTGACTATTGTTGTACATAGAGTTTGATTTATGTTAACTCATTTAAATGCCAAAGTAGCCTTGGAGATTTTAAAACACAAAGTAGCTTGCATAAATTTGTATTTCCTGACCAGAGTTGTTCCATAGCCTTAAATAATGAGAACTATCCAGGGCTTCCCAGCTTCCTTCCCTCTTATGAGAGGAATTTTTGTTTGTTTGTCTGTGGTACTGGAGATTGAACCCAGGGCCTTCACACTAAGCTACATCCCCAGCCCTTTTTATTATGAGTCAGGGTCTTGCTAAGTCACTAAGTTGCCCGTGCTGGGCTAGCACTTGGAATCCACTTGCCTCAGCCTCCCACAATGCTGGGATTAAAGGCATGCACCACCGTATCTGGAAAAAGAAATTAGCATGCCGGGATAAAGACAGGCAACTGGTAAAACTGGAGGGCTGAAGGAATGAGTGAGTATCATGATTCAGAATGTGCATGATGCCATTTCCAAGTGTCTCTGAACTTCCTACAAGAAGACTAGTTCTGTTCCCTTCAGGAAGTTTCTTTGTATTAATCCTGTCTTCCCACTACACTGTAGATTCCTGCTCTTTTCTTCTGCCTTGTGCTGTCTAATTCTAGAGTCACAGTTACTATTATACATCATATTCTTCTGAAATGTTCTTAAGACTTACATTTTTTACAGAAAGCATTACCTCCACCGTGGAGTCGTTGTGAAAGATTTTCTTCCCTTTAACATACTTTCCAAATACTAGTTGTCTAATTTCCAATTAACAGCCTTGAATGATGCCACAACTCCTGTGTACATCTTCTGCCCTGCTCTCTCTGGACCTACTGAGACTACATACTCTCAAGAATTTCTTTTTAATTGAATATGGTTAGTGGACTCTTTTATAAATTTTTTTTATTAGTGTGTTTATGATACATAATGATCACATTCATCTTTGGGGACTGGTACGTATCATACCTATCACATCTGGATCATTTTCAGTCCCCCACCTCACTTTCTCCCTGCCCTCTTTCCCCAGATCCCCTTCCCAGATCCAAAATCTCTACCACCTATTTCCTACCATGTCTCTTTAAATTGTTCGTATTTGGGTTTCTCCTGTACAACAAAGCCTCTGGTTGTTTTCACTTAGCATTATCGTCTCAAGATCCATCCATTTTCCTAAAAAATAACTCAACTTCCTTTTCCTTCTTTATGGCTGAGTAGTACTCTATTGGGCATATATTCACATTTTCTTTGATGGGGATATAGTCTGCTATAATTTACTTATTATGAATTTTGTGTGTTTGTGTGTGGTACTGGGAATTAAGTCCAGTTCCTTCATGCTAAGCTACATCCCCAGCCCATTTTACCTAAGCTAAAAAGCTTAAGAGAAGTCCTCACTATGTTACCTAGCACTGGGCTCAAACCTGCAATTCCCCTGCCTCAGACGAATCTTTATTGTTATTGCTTTACGAATTATTACTTCCTGTTTCGGATCCTGCTGGAAATAGTTCCCCTGTGGGGTAGCACCGTAACCCCTCCTGTCTGACACTGTTAACATTTCTCTAGGATCGGGCTTAGCAGCCTTGTTTTGTAGGAGATCAGCCAGTACCTGTTTTAGACCCTGAAATTCTGTGACAAGAGCACAACTCCCGTCGCACGGCGCAGCCGCTGTGGAGAAATGAACTGTGGCGGCTGTGTTCCAGCAAAGCCTGCTTGCCTACTGTAGCAGGTCCGGCGCTGGGTTCCGCGGACCCACGGGACTCGCTCTCTCTGTTTCCCTCTCTGAAATCCCTAACTTTGACTTTGCTACTTTTTTTAACAGTGGAGGCAACAGATTGCTTTTAATCACAATGAATAGTCTGGCAACAGGCTCTTCTGCTCTGCTTTCTGAAAGGTCTCCTTCGGGGCCTCTACTTGGAGCTTTCTCTGTAGTTTCCCCAAACTGGTATCGCCTCTGAGCAGCTTTGCTGAGAGGACTCCGTCTCGGGATCTCTCTCCATCTGCATTAATTAGCTGTGAGGTTTTCGGGTGTGGAGCGACACAGCATTACGGAAAAGCTGCTCAGATCGGGAGACCTGTGTTCTAGGCCCCCAGGCTGCCGTTTACCACTTCCATGATGCCGATTCCTCGGAGTGTTTGCAGGCCTTTCTGTGGAGCAGGCTCTCCTCACGGTGTCAGTGGAAAGCAAACGCGCTGACAGCAGGCGCTTTGGCCTCTGACCTCCACCTCTCCACGTCTGTACTATCAGGAGCCAGTAATTTAACCACTCCAGACTTCAGTGCCATTGCCTGCAAGACAGAATGAGCCCTCCGAAGAATTAAATGAGATAATGTGTTTAAAGTGCTCGCTGCACAGCTGGCGGTAGTGAGTCTACACTAACTAGCGTTATTTTTATTTTTGTTTATCATTCTATTTGATGAAGATGAATGCATCATAAACTCCAAGCTGGAGTGCAGAATCAGACAGCATATGCCCAAATTACATTACCTTCTATTACAAAATTGCTTGGACTACTTAAAAAGCAGGACATTTCACTGATTCATATGCTTTCTTGAGCTAGAAATTTGGAGGATGGAATACTATTTGTAAACTACCTGAGATCCATTTTCTTAATTTTATTCCCATGCATGCATTTGAAAGGTTAGAAGAAGGGACACATAGGCTGTAAGACTCAAATAGGCCCTTTTTCCCACCTGAACTATTAGTTAAATTTAAGTTGGCTCCTGAAACCCCAATGAATTATGAAGACTTTCCATCTTGCTACAGTTCTGAAATATTTCAACCCAAGCTCCTTGTTTTCTTCTCTCTTCCCTCCACCCAGAAAACGTCTGAAAGCAATTTTTAAAACTCAACATGAAATGTAAGAATGAACTACTGCAATCCCTTCACAGCCACAAGAATCACGATCCTTCATGAAAAGTAGCATGGTTTGAAAAATCACAGTCAAAAGATCAAAGACTCGTATAAAATAAAGGGTTGAGACAAAAGCAATAGAAATGCCCTTTAATAATTTTAAAACCTGGTTGATAAACATTCAAGAAGACTTTGCTTCTAAAATAAACTGCATTTCCTGTGTTAAAACCTTTAGTAAAAGCTGATGCCAGTCTGCTGCTTGTTCCTTTGTAGGAAACTGATATATATATACATATATATATATATTTTTCTTCTGGAAGCTTTTCCAGAATTATTCTCTATGTATCCAGAAAATTTTGCTGATTTCCCAAAAGCGTCATAAAATTCAAAGTGCATTCTTCCACAGGGTCTGTTATGTAGACTTTACCTCTTCTTTGAGGGTTTTTTTTTTCAGCTTTTGGAATTTTAATCAGCATTTGGTACCTACAAATCTAAAGTCATTTGTGTCTGCTTTTTAGAATTTTTTCATAAGCAAAATGATTTCTAGTTATCCAAATGTTTTACAAACTATCACAGTGTTTAGGTGCCTATTTTTCTGGACATGATATTCTGTTATGAAAGGGTGCTATAGAAATAAATATGCCGTTTCTGCTATACTCTGTGGAATCATATCCCACCCATATAGCAGAAGAGTCGAGTGTAATGGTCGTTTAGTTCTTCAGTGTATGTTTCTTTTTTAATAGGGGTATATGTTTGTGACATATAATAATTAAATGTGATTTTGTTCCTGCTTCCAATTATGTGATGGATTATATTTATTGGTTTGTATATGTTGAACTATGCTTGCATCCCTGGGATGAAGTCTACTTGGTCATGGTGTATGGTCTTTTTGATGATTTGTTGCATTCTGTTTTGCCAGTATCTTGTTAGTGATTTTTGCATCTATGTTCATTAGAGAGATTGGCCTGTAGTTCTCTTTTTTGGTTGGATCCTTGTCTGGTTTTAGAATCAGGGTCACAGTAGCTTCCAAGAATGATTTGGGCAATACTCCCTTTCAGTTTCATTAAAGAGTTTGAGGAGTATTGGTGTTAGATCTTCCCTGAAGTTCTTGTAGAATTTAGCAGTGAATTTGGTCCTGAATTGCTATCATCAAGAAATCAAACAATAAAAAATACTGGCAAAGATGCAGAAAAAAGGAACATTTCTACATTGTTGGAGGAAATATAAACTTGTACGACCACTATGGAAAACCATATGGAGATTGTTCATAAAGCTAAAAATAGAAATTCCATTTGACCCCGCTATTTCCCTTCTAGGTATTTTCCCAAAAGAATTAAAGTCATCATATTACAGGGATAGACAGGCATACCCATGTTTATAGTAGCAAGTTTATAATAGCTAAGTCTTGGGAATGGGCTAAGGCCCATCAACAGATGAAGGGATAAAGAAATGTGGTATTTTATACACAATAGAATACTACTCTGCCATAAAGAAGGACAAACTTGAGGAATTTGAAGGTCAATGGGTATACCATGAGGCCATAATATTAAGTGAAATAAATCAGACATACAAGCTTAAACATGTCATAGTTCCTTTTACATGAGAAACCCAAAATATAAATAAAAAGCAAAATAAAAGATAGATAATAGGAAACTGGGAGCTCTTTTTCAAATGGGAAGGGGAACAAGAGTTGGAAGAAGCAGGAGGGATGGGAGATGTAGGGGACAGAAAAAGAACTGAGCTGTGTTATATGCGTGTACCCACTCCCTGTGATAAGTGTAGTCATTGTGTACTGAAAACATTTACTAATAAAAATGTAAGTAAAACATAAAATAACAGAAAAATTACATTCGTCTTGGGGAATTGGCACATGTACACGTCACATCTACATATGTGTTTCATTTGAATATGGGCTCTTTTTAAAAATTTTTTTGAACTGGCCTTTTAAAATTTCACACACATACCCAAAATTTAGATTAGGGATTATAAAATTTTATCTGTAAAGGGAAAGTTGTAAATATTCTAGGCTTAGGAGGCCATGGGTCTCTGTCACAAATAGTTAACTCTGTCACGATAGGGAGAAAGCAACTAGACAAAGTATAAATAAAGGGAGGTGGCTATTTTCAAGAAAACTCTATTTGCCAAAACAGGTGGAGGGTTGGGTAGGCCTCCAGTCTTAGATTATCACCCCTGACCCAGATCATCGCCTTATCCTGTATGAGGAAGAAGGTAAGAAAGGAAGACCAAAACATCAGTGCCTTTATGTACATATTCCCAACCACCATAATAGCTGTAGACTCATTAACAACTGCTTGTTTGTTTGTTTGTTTGTTTGTTTGTTTTTGAGACAGAGTCTCCATCTTTCCCAGACTGGCTTTGGACTCCCAGTCCTCCTGCCTCAGCCTCCCTCATGCTGAGGCTCCCACTTCACAACAGTTCTTTTATACACACATGAGCGATAAAGTTTGGCACAGTCCCTACTGCTTGCTACAAAGTCACAACCCAGTTTACCGGATTCATTAGCAGTACTTTCTGGCCTTATAGGATATAGACTTGATGGCTCTGACATAAACCAAACCATGCACATGCGAAATAATTGGTAATCTATGTATCTATCCAGCTACACACACATACACCAATTTCCTTAAAACATCTTCTGAAAAACTTTGATGGGCAAAAATATGGATCGTGAGACTATAGTTGTAAAAGAGATCAATATGGATTCAGTCAGTGGTTAAAATGGCTTTGTTCAATAGTGTACTGTGTTAGAATCTGTGGAAGTAATCCCTGGCCTAGAAGAGCTGAGAGTCTAACATTTTGCACAAATTTGGAGAAGTTCAGTGTGTATTGAGTATTGTGTCCCATATGCTAGGAGCTAGATGTGGTTCTTGTTTAAATATCTGACACCAGTGTTGAGGGTCAAATGACAGGACAGAAATTCTCAAGGGCTGGTTCTGGACTATTTGTACCAGAATGATGAGGGGTGAGGAAGAGACACCGCTTATGAATGGTTTATAATTACAGATTCCAACCCCACCCCAGTACACACTCAGATTTCCTGAATTAGCCTTCCAAGATCTGGCATTTTTTAAAGGTCCCAAGGTGTTTCTTATGCTGTGTAAAATTTGCAAAGCTGCTCCTATAAAGCAAGTGCAGAATTATATTTCCTGTTACTTTATTGGACATAGTTTAAATTTCTCTTTAAAAGAAAAGCAGCAGGATATATCTTCAGGACAGAGCCAATTACATGTAGGAACATTTATTTCAGGTGCAAGTAAGTGCTGATAAGATAAGAGGCTGTTTATCCTTGTCAG
>PVJO010011346.1:0-60187 GCA_004026905.1 Hystrix cristata | reverse complement strand
TTTTGTTCTGTTTCTCTTTGGTTTTTTGGCTTTTTTAAGGCCTTGTGCTTGCAAGGGAAGCACTCTGACCACTGAGCTAAATCCCCAGCATGAGTGTGATTCTTATCTGACCAAGTGGGTGAGGTCACCCAGCACCTGGCAGCTGAGGGAAGAAGAGGGAATACTCAGGCAAGGAAAGAAGAGAAAAACCATTTCTCTTTTAGCATCTTTCTGCTGTCCTGAGTGCTGGGATTACAGGTACATGCCACCATACCAGGCCTAGATTTACATTTAAATTAATAGATTTAAGTAAAGCACATAGCCCTTCTTAATGTGGGCGGGCCTTGCCCAA
The DNA here is from genome assembly GCA_004026905.1 of Hystrix cristata. Lineage (NCBI taxonomy): Eukaryota > Metazoa > Chordata > Mammalia > Rodentia > Hystricidae > Hystrix > Hystrix cristata. The sequence goes on along the minus strand of PVJO010011346.1, from coordinate 59,856 downwards.
CCAGTTGGTGGTGTCAGAAAAGACTGAGATCCCTGAAGCAGGGAAAATTCTACCTCCACACTGCCTCAGACTGGACCTGCAACACCGTGCCTGTCCTGAAGATTTTTGGTGTGCTCCCACGGTTCTGTGAAACAACTCACAAGACATTGTCCCTACGATGACATGAGACTGTTCCTTCATCCTGCGAGTTTTCTCTTTCTGGAGCTAAAACAGTACAGTACCAAGAAGAGAGTCAGTAACAAGAACTCTTCCGATTCTGTTCCAAAGCGCCGTGTGGGCACGAATGCATGTGATGCGCTTGACCATGGAGGTGAACTCGCAGAAGAAACTTACCCTGCCTGGGTGAGGGGGAGGGAGGGAGGTGGGACAACAGCACAGGTAGCCAGTGCTTGGGGCAGAGTGTTCCACATGAGAACCTCAGAAGGGATGAAAAGTTCTGGGAGAGCAAAGAGCAGAAGCCACACCTAGGGGTAGGGTCCCTCCTGTCCGCCCTCCTGCTCTCCAGCTGCACTGCCTCCTGCCTACGCGTCATAGCGCTCAGGGGACATCGAATACCCTAGAAATATGAGCACTGGAATGGGAGGGCCGAGGCCTCCAAAGAAAGAACCTGAACTGTAGAACAGGAAGTGATCGCCAGCAATGTGCGCCAGACTCAACTGCCTCAGCTACTCCGGCGCAGGCAGGCAGGCTCCCTGGTGTGGGCGCGGCGTCCCCCCGCAGGACGTTCAGACTGAGGGTCTGCACGCCGAGTCTTGGGGCCGTGCCGTCTTCTCCCTTCTCGCGTCCTCCTGAGGCAGAACTCTTGTCGGGAGAGCTCTGCTTGTTCCCGGGCTGGGCGGGATTCGCACACTTCTGCCCGGTTCCCACTAGAGGCGCAGCCGTCTAGAAACTTGACCGCTGGCTCGAAGTGGCTCTTACCCTGCAGAGTGTTGGGGCAGGGCTCCCAGCCCCTCCTGGGCTCCCTGCTTAGCTTGATACTTGTTCCCCCCACCCCTGCCTCCATGGCACACTACCGTGCTCTGGCCGGCTGCCAAAGCATCCGGAGTTGCACCACAGGTCTTTCCGTGGATGCCTTTACTTTGTCTACCACAGACCGGCCCCATACTTAGTGACCCGCCACCCCTTCTCCAGCCGAGTGGTGACTGGGGTGCTGGGCCCTGGGCTTCTACCCTGCAGAGATCTCCCTGACCTGGCCTTGGGGTGGGCGGGACCTGACCCAGGACACGGAGCTTGCGGAGACCAGGCCTGCGGGGATGGACCCTTCCAGGGGTGGGCGGCCGTGGTGGTGCCTTCAGGAGAGGAGCAGAGATACACGTGCCGTGTGCAGCATGGGGGGCTGTCTAAGGCCGGCAGACAGAGGGGTCAGAGGCTCAGGGCCTCCTCAGGGACAGCAGGACTCCCTCAGCAGGGTCAGAGCTCGGAGCCAGGGCTCACAGCCTTTCAGCTTCTCTTGCCTCCTCAGAGCAGCCTCCTCAGCTCACTGTCCCACCGAGACAGACATCTGCCTGCTTTGGCGTTCTGTTGGCGGCTCTCGTGACCCATCTGGCTAAAACTTCTGCAATAAGCTTCTGCAGAAGAGCAAAGGTAGCGAAGGGGGTCTGGGCCTCTCTGATGTGACTTGTGGGTGTCTCATCCAGAGGGGCAACTCGCAACTCCTGTCCCTGTTACTTCTGGGGCCAGTGTGGGGCACCCTGTGGTGTGGCAAAGCCGGAGCGGGCCTGGCCGGTAGGAGGGCGCCGAGATCTGCAGGGCACGTGGATGCCAGAGACTCACAGGCACCCAGCCGCCCAAGGTGACCCAGTGTGGGGGGTTCGGTTCCCATGGCTGCCTCTGGGCTGCGGAGGGCACAGCGGTCCGCCACAGGCCAGCATGCAGGACGCAGCTGCTCGTGTGCCACTTCTGACCCGGAGGGCCGGGAGCTCCCTGAGGTCAGACTTCCGGCTTGTCAGAGGGACCGGGAGCAGGCCACACGCAGCCTGGAAATCCACGGTGCCCGCAGAGTGGCCTCCTTCTCGTGGGACAAATTTCTCTGGTGCTTCTCCCTCAAGGCCTAAACTTCTCACAGGATTTTAAGTGCAGACAAGTCGGTATCCAAACTGAACCGGAAAATCTGGAGGACACGTGTAATGTGTGCCTTTGTCTGTGTGTACGTGTGTGTGTGTGTGTTTATAAGCATGTATGCGTTTTTGTACGCCCGTGTTTGTGCACATTTCTGTACGTGTGTGTTTTTCTCTAAAACGTCCTCGTGCTGGCCTTTTACTGGTTGCTCCACCCCACCCTGCAGGTCTTGAGGAAATGAATTGCTCTCCATTTGCAGCCAGGAAAGAGGTGTCAGCATAAGTGTTGGGGAAGCTGGTCCTCATTGGTCTTGGAATAAGGAAGCCAGCTAAACAGAGGAGTCCTGCTTTACCGGATTCTGCATCCACAAAATTGTTGTGAATTGTATAATTATATAATGTAAACCTGATAAGCTCCCTCAGAGACTGGGGCAGCTATCAGTCCCATCTTACAGATGAGGAAACCGAGGACACTGAAAGGTAGGTGACTCCACGGGCTCAGCCAGGACACCAAGGAAGCAACCTGACTGCTGAGCCGGAGCATCGCTGTGTCGTGTTGGCTGACATACCTGTCCACCTGCCTCCGTCCACACCACTCCCGTCCCTCTGTCCAGCTTCCTTCTCCACACCAGGCACCAGGGCTAGCTGGGCATCAGCTACAGAGCAGTTCCCGGCACTTGAGTGTGAAGTGACACGTGCGCTGACAGGTGTGTGGCTAGAGGTGGCAGGAGAGAGCGTGACATAAGCGCTGCCGTAGAGAATCGACCATGATCAGATCACACCTGTGAGGTGGGCCGTCCGGGCTGCTGAAGGGTAAAGACCTGCCGTGCCTAAGCAGTTAATTCATCGCTGCCTCATTCCACAGCTTAACTACCAGAGCTCAGCTCCACATGGACACGAGAAATTTTCCATCTTTTATCTTCCTTTGAGATCTGCAGCGGACATCCTGGTAGCACCTGCACCCCACAGTGGCCTGGGAGGAGAGGCCCAAAAACGTCAGCGCCGGCCTGCACTTCCTCCCGCCCTGCCTGCCACTCACATCCCTGGCTCTCCAAGGCCCTAGACTGTGTGAGAGGGAAGGAAATGAGAGAAAGAGCATTTACACTGGAAAGAAGAAGTAAGATTTGTCTTCATGTATGAGAAAGTCAGCCAAAGGAAGAGGCTCAGATGGCCCTCTGTGTCATTTAACTCAGCCAGCCACATATCAGCTGCTTGTAACAGATTACCACAAATTGAGCAGCTTCAAATAGCACACCTGCAGCATCTTACTTTGCTGTGAGTCAGGAAGCCAGCTACAGCTGTGCAGTCCTTGGCACTGGCGTTCCTCACGTGGCTTCAGCAGAGTCCCCCCTGGGCCTGGAGATGGGAAGGGTCCACATCTCAGGTCAGACAGGCAGCCTCACTTTCTTGCTGGGTGCTGGCTGGACACCAATCTCAGCTCCTCGCCCCAGGAGGCCCTTCCACTCCTTCAAAGGCTGCAGCAGAAAAGGCAGAGGAGAGTCAGCTAGTGAGACAGCAGACACTCTCCTGTGATCTCATCAAGCAGGTGATGTCACCTTTGTCATGTCCTATTGGCTAGCTGCAAGTCACACATCCCGCCCACGCCCACTCCCACTCCCAACAAGAGGAAATTCCAGGAGTGCAGGACAACCAGGAGGAGGACCAGTGGGCAGCGTCTTGCAGGCTGTCTGCACCCAGGTTCCTGGTCAGAGAGAGCAGGAATGGGAGCTAGGGAGGCCCCCGCACAGCCATGCCCAGGCTGGGTCGACCATCTGGGGCCCAGCTTGGCACCAGCTGATCTGCAGAGCTGCGCCGATCTTATCAGAGCTCAGTCCTGGACAGAGTCAGAGTTGTCGCTGGAAGAACTGCTCCTGGGGTCTGTGTGAACCCAGCAGGGATGAGACACGGGTCATATGTTGGGTTCCTTCTGTCCCCAGGAGGTAACACGGGCCTAGCCTTCAGCGTGTGTTTGTAGGGCTGAGTGGAGCTAAGCAGCTGAGGGCTGGGAGTGTAGCTCAGTGGTGAGTGTTTGTCTAGCGTGCCTGAGGCCCTGCGTTGGATCTCCAGCACCACAACACACAAAAGATGAGAAAAGAAAAGCTCCCTGATCACCCGACAACATGTGAACCCCCCACTCCTTAAACTACGGGCCATTGCCCGTCTTGTTCCAGTGCATTGCTGACCATACAGAGCCATACTTCTTTCCCACTGAACTGTCTACACGCTGTTGGCCCTTTGCCAAACACGGGGTCCCTGTCACTCAGAACACCCTGTGTCCTTTCCACCCTGTCCTTGCATCCCATTAGTCTCACTGTAGTCCCTGCTGTACTGCTCGCTAGTGCTTCCTTCTTCCTGTACCTGGTTTGGAGGCTCATTCATTCTTTCCCTTCCCCCAGACTGATTCTTCTAGAAGAGATCTGCCTGAGGGTCTCCCTGACTTACAGGCTATCACACCACACACCGTTCTGGGATAAAAGCCCGGTTCTCTTCCACCCATGTGGCTTGGAGCCCTTGACCCTGGTAGATACTGGTTGTATTTGGTCACAGTGATGAAATCCTGACACACAAAAAATGGTAAGAAAGATGTACAGTCACTGTTCTGTGTCACTAAGGGCGACCACGGGCGGCATGGAGGGTAAAAAGATTACTGGAATCGAGGCTTGATTCAGTCACTGAGAGACCCCAAGGGGCTATTTCTCCGCCGAGAGCCCACAGCCATTAGGGAGACTCTGGGAGTAGAAAGAGCCCCCAATCCTGAGCTCTCTCTGACTTTTATTTAGAATATCAGTGTAAAAGAAAAAAGCATTTGGGCAAGGCCTGTCTTGAGGCCAGGCAGTTTTTCTTGGGGAAAGGGGAAGGACAATGGCCAGGCACAACCTACTTCACTAAGCTAAACTTCTTGTTGTGTATCCATATGATTCTCACACACCCTGTTGCTTTTGTCCCACAGTTCAACCATTCAGTTTAATCACTTGTTCCTGGCCCCAGCCGCCAATATTTTCTTTTCTGGTTTTTTTTTTTTTGGTCCTGGGGATCGAACTCAGGGCCTTGTGCTTGCGGGGCAAGCGCTCTACCACTGAGCTAACTCCCTGTCCTCTAATATCTGCCTTGAATCTCAGCAGAGACAGTAGACTTGGACTAGAACTGTTGTCAATTTTGCGGCATTTAGAGAGACCCTGAATGCACTTTGCATGATGAGATGGATATGAGCCTTTGGGAGGCTGGGGAATGTTATGGTTTGGATCAAAAATGGTACCCAAAAGGATCATGTTTTCAGATCCCTTTCTTTTTTCTTTTTTTTCCCCAGGACTGAGGATTGAACCCAGCACCTTCCTTTTTTAGGAAATTCCTTTTAAAAACCCAGACTTTTTTTTATTTGTGAGATAGGCGCTTGCTAAATTACTCAGGCTCATCTCAAACTTTTGATCCTCCTCCTTCAGTCTTGCAGATTGCTAGGATTACGGGCCTGGGCCACCAGGCCTGGCCAGAGCTGGGACTTTCAGAATGTGATTAGATAGGGGGAACCAGCCTCATCAATGGCTTAGTCCACTGATGAATGCATAGCCGAACATACTATTAAAAGGTGTGGGTTGGTTAGAGGGAGTAGGACACTGGGGGCATACTTTTGAGGGGCATATGCTATTCTCTCTCTCTCTGTCTCTGTCTCTCTCTCGCTGTCTCACTTGCTCTGTTTCCTGGCTGCCATGAGCTGAGCAGCTTCCCTCCTCCAAGCCCTCCCACCATGTTTCTGACTTGGAGCCAGCCAACCATGGATGGAAAGCTCTGAAACTGTAGGCCAAAATAAACCTTTTCTTCCTTGCAGGTATTTTGTCCCCACAACAAAAAGCTGGCTAATAAACCACTTGTGGTCTTTTTTATTTTTCTTTTTTTTAACCTTCAAATATCATTTATTGAAAGCAATTATTATTTTTATGTTAATTGTGCACATGTGCTCTTTTTCACCATAACCTCCACCCAGAACTGCTCTCAGTTTGCCCGGACTCCACAGAGCTGTCTCTTCTGAGCCTTTGTTTATAATTCCGACTCCCTGAAAGCTTCCTTTGTCTATTCAGCGAGATGCACTTGACTTCCTTTCTGGGTCTGTTTTGACCTTGCTTCCTCCTGGAAGCAGTTTCTCAGCACCAATTATAAAAAGTTGCATATATCAGCTTACTCAGCCCCATTGTGAATTTTTAAAAACTCACTGAAGGCTTTCAGAGAGCCTGGCACATAACAACTGATTAATAAAATGGCTAAATGAAGCCAGAAGTGGTGATACACACCCATAATGCCAGCTGTTTAGGAGGCTGAGGTAAAAGGATCACAAATTCAAAACCAGTCTGGGCAATTTAAATGAAAAAATAAAAAGGGCAAGGGATGTAGCTGAGTGTGAGTTTTTCTCCTATAATTTTTAAATGTCCCCTCCTATTTTCTTCTTGTCTGACGTCAGGGACTTGGAGGTTGAGATCCAGAAGAGCGACACACCAGAGAACCCAAGTGGCATGTTTGCCTGTGCACTTTTTAACAGTCTGCTTTCCCAGCCTGGCTCGGATATCCAGCCTGACAGAGATAGAATGGAGACAAGGAAAATCCTCATTTAAAAACTGTACTTTTAAGAAGGCCACGACTTCCAGGACACAGTCCAAGTTACCCAAGGCCATCCACATTGGCATTCCATGGGTCAATTTGTGTTTGTTCCTTCCAGCCCCATCATACCCAAAATCGCTTAGTCCATAAATTGGCTCAGTTTAGAAAGCAAGAGCAGAAACTTGATCTTAACATAAAGGAAAGGGTGGACAGGACTCAAAGAAAACTTAAATTATACGTAAAAACAAAAAACTGGACTCATCTTTCACCTGTAAAATGGGCTGTTACCTTCTGGGCGCTGGGCCATCTTTTCCATAAGTTTCCACTCTATTTCTCAGAGTGTGTACTCTAAAAATTTTGCCTTTTAATAAATCCCTTTATTTCTCTTACTGATGTGTCCTGAAATTTTTCTGCGTCGGGAGTCAGGGAAATTGCAACCTGTTCTGCCGGTGGGGTGGGTTGGGGTTCCTCTGCTCTGTGCTGGGAGCCTCCTAGGACCCTGTCCGCTGACGTGACAGGCTGACCTCAGTGCCCCTTGCACCGTCCCTTGCAGCTCCCAAATCACGAGTCCCATCATCTCTCCACCTTCTACTTACTGCAAACGAGTTGCTGGGCCAGCTTATGCTCCAGGGGTGGGATTATAAAGGGCATGAACACCAGGAGGCAAGGTCATTTGGGAGCATGGTAGAGTGTGCCTACCACAAGGGTGGCCCCAGGGAGGGCACATGCCACACTGTCAATGAACCAGGGAGGGAGCCGGCACCCCGCTGCCACCATGTCTCCTAGAGCCAGGGTGAGGGCCTGCAGTGGCTGAGACACGACGTGGGGCCAGTGTGCTGGCGCACGCCTGTGATCCCAGCACTCAGGAGGCTGAAGCAGAAGGACCGCTTCGAGTTCAAGGCCAGCCTGTACAACATAGCAAATCCCTGTCTCAAAAAACAAAAAGAAGAGAAAAAACAGGTCACATGGAGAGCACCGTAGTCTCTCAGATGGTTGCACAACTCCCGCAGCCCTGCAGACCAGATACCAGCAAGCAAGCCCTGCAGGTCTCTGCACCAGCAGGCAGCAACGCCTCCCAGGAGCCCCGATCCTGCGGCTCCCTGAGGACGGTGGACAAGTCCTCTGAAGGCCGCCTTCAGACACGTGACGATTGAGTGCCTCCAGTTCTCCAGAAAACCTTGTCTCTCAGCAAATGATTTTTAGACATTTCAGACCTTTCTTGCAGCCTGTTCCTATAGCAGCAATTCTACAAAAAGTAATGATTTTTTACTCAAGGAAAGCGAATAAAAAAGTCGAGTTTTAAACAGTAATAATGGCCTGGTTCTTTTTCCGAAGTGCTTTATACAGTAGCACCTCAGTTTACAAACTTAATTTGTTTTACAATTTAGGAAGATGGCTGAGTTTGCATCTGTGTAGGGAAGACAGCCATGGTCGCGTCACCTGATGCAGAGTTTGCAAACAGAAGGGAAATTCTGCCAAATACTGTTGTTCATGAACTGAGGTATAACTGTATTAGGATAAACAAAAAACCTTACTACCAGATATGACAAAATACACCTTTCGTAAATGAATTACCGGTGTTCCTATTCTTAACACCAGTTTTGTTTAGTGGATGTTTACATTGTTGGAAGCAAAACATTTTTGTCTACTAAAAACTTGAATATCTGTAATTTGTCGTCCCTAAGATTTTTATACTATAATAAAATGTGTTCCTTTCTCATGAAAAACAATTAAAACATTAATCTTTAATTTCACATAAACTTGGCTCTTCCCCTCTCAACAAGTCAGCATCTGACCTGGCTGTTGGTGTAAGGTTGTAGATTAATCAACGTTGTAGATACATTGTTTTAACAAATTAATAAACCCCAGAATTTCAAGGGCTTAACTCAGTAGGAGTTCTGTAGGGTTCTGTTGGGGGTTTTGTTTAGCTGGTTAGCTGGTTGGTTTGGGGATGAGTTTTGTTTGTCTTGTTTTTATTTTCATTGTTTGCTAATAGCCTCCCCAGTGGCTGTACCTGAGCCCTGTTTCAGGAGGAGGTAGCTTGCTCGCGGGTCGCCTGCCTCTGCCACTGGTCCACCCTCCTGACGTGGCTCCTGACATTACTGCCATCTTCGTCCAGAGGAGCACACATGGGGGCTTTCTTACTGATTTATAAACACTCTTAATGGAGATTTCTATATGTTTTAAATGCTCTACCACAATTTCAAATACAAACGGTTGAGTCTATCTGTCTTTTTCTTTGTTGCTACTGGTTCGAGGTTATGTTTAGAAAGGCCTTTGCTAGCCAAACATTGTCAAATACTTACATTTTCTTCTCTCCGTGCAGGGGAGAAGAGGTCAGAGACGGAGGGAGTAGAAACGTGGAAGGGAGGAAAGACACCGGGAGCCAGGAGGAGAGGGACAGCGGGGGTAGGGCCCTAGCAGGCAGCGCCCCTGTGTGTGCTCTCCAAGAACCGCCACAGTTCAGAGCCCAGGCCTGGTGTGCTCTAGCCGCTGGGGAGCCTGGTTCTGCTTAGCCAGCTTCAGGGGGCCCGTGAGCGGAGGCGACTCTGGAACGTGGGCATCGCTCACAGAGGCTGAGGCGTGTGCAGCTTGGCCGGGACAGGGAACCAGGTACAGCACTAAAGTGTCAGCTGCACCTCTCAGTTCTACTTTCTTCTCACGTTGAGTTTACTCTGCAGGGACATCAGCAAGATGGCAGAAGAGGAAACTCCCTGCTTGTTTGGATTCCTTTCCCCAAGCCACAGTCCCACAGCCACCCACAGACCAACAGTACCTGTGGAGCTCTGCAGAGAAGCCCGGGACCCAGGGGCACTCTTTTTTGGGCGGTGCTGGGGATCAGACTCAGGGCCTTAGGCTTAGGCAAGCATTCCACCACTGAGCTAAATCCCAGGGTTTGGGGAGAGGAGATCAGTGCCAAAGAAACAAAGGCGCCACACCATCACAGGAACACAGCTCTTTCTGTGTGCCAACACTGGCCCACCAGTTTAGCGTCCAAAGACTGAGCAAAAATCGAATAAAGAGAGCAGAATTTATCTGTGAAATCCTGCCCTGCCAAGATTTTAGGGTACAAACTAAATCTATTGATTGGATGCACAATTTTTCACCTTATTCCAATTCAGGTATTGGTTGATTGCATTGGTTGTAGCAATTTTCACCTACTTTGCCTGAGAATGCAGTTACCTCACTTTTCAGGGTTGCCTGCTGGGTCAGTTTAGTTTATCCTGTTGTTTATTTTTACCTTTTCATAAGGGGAGGTGAAAGATCTGCCCTTATTAGCTCCTCCCTTACAAGTTGTCAAGGAAACATGGAGCCTGCCAGTCTGCGTTGCCTGTGGCCACCTCCGTTCATGGGGGTCCTGCCACACCAGAGGTCAAGGTGGCTAACAGGGGTCAGAGCTTCAGGGGCACAGATGGCCCCATCGTTCCCCTCCCACTTGGCCACAGCTCCATTTGTCCTTGGGCCTCCCAACGCCATCCACTGAGTCCAGGATGAATCACATCCACTTGTGCTTCTGGGATGGGATGTGGACCCCGAAATGTCCTTGAGCTTCAGCTCCCACCTCCCTTGGCTGAGAGGCACCTGGTGGGAGACATGCCTATCTGCGTCCCAGGTTTCCCACCCTGGTCCCACAGTCCATCTAAAGTGGTTCTGTGACTCTGCGGTGGCCCTACTGGGAGAGGTCTGAGGATAGTGCGAGATACTCAGCATTCATTCTTTTTGTATCTGGGAAACATCAAAAATTGTCAGTCTTGCCAGGCACAGTGATGCATACACGTAATCCCAGCCACTTAGGAGGCTGAGGCAGGAGGATCACAAGTTCAAGGCAGCCTGGGCAATTTAGCAAGACTCTGTCTCAAAATAAAAACTAAAAAGGGTTGAGGATGTAGCTGAGTGTGAGGCCCTGTGTTTAACCCCCAGTACCAAAACAAACAAAACAAAACCTTTTGGACTCTGTATTCTGTTGGGTAGATATGTACTATCGGCTTAATTTACATTTGTTACTATAAAAAATTATCATGAACTCAGTGATAAGGACATAAATTTATTTTCTTAAATTCTGGAGCCCAGAAGTTTAAAATAGCTCTGTAGAATTGTGTTTCTCCTGGAGGTTCTTGGGGAAAATCCACTTCGTTTAGAGGCCAGGGCCCTTGGCTAGAGACCCCTCCCTCCATCTTCGGTGCCAGAGCACAGACTCCTCTCCCTTCCCAACCTCTGTTTCTAACGTTCCCTCTCCTCCCTCAGACTTTGATCCTGCCTCTCCTCACAGACACGATGACTATGTCATTTGTCCCATGGCTAAGAATCCTATCCCATTGCCATACCCCGAGTTACACTAGGAACATCCCTCTCACCATGCAGGTACTGCATCCCAGACCCAGGTTTTGGGATGTGCATCTTAGGAGCCCTTATCCAGCCTACCAAAATTCAAGTTTCTGTGTTAGAAATGGTAAATATAAGAGGGATGAACTGAGGATTGAACTCAGGGCCTTTCATAGACTTTAATCCCAGTACTTGGAAGGCTGAGGCAGGACGGTTCCAGTGAGTTTGAGGCCAGCCTGGGCTCCATTGCAATTTCTTTGTTTTTTTGCGGGGGTTGCTAGGGATCAAACTCAGGGCCTTGTGCTTGCTAGGCAAGCGCTCTACCACTTGAGGTAAATCTCCAGCCCAGAAATGGTAAATATAAGAAGAAAAATAAGCAGTGGGGAACACAATCCAGAGTGTGGGTTTCCAGGGTGAGGGAAAGCAGCTGTTTTGCTAGATGGCCAGTTTGGGGCTTGTTAGGGTGACTGGACCTTCTGTGAGGACTTTAAAGATCACTCCAAAATGGTTATACATACGACAGTGGGGAGGGGTACAAAACGAAGTGGGTAACCGTGCTCACGGGTGCTCAGAAACCACACAGCACCCCGCACTGGGGCTGTAAGGAGACACCCAGACCCCGGGAGGCGGGCAAATCGAGTGGTGGGGTGCTGAGAGTGAGCGCCGCGGCCAGCGCTTCACTGAGGTTGGAGGGAGAACATGAGCAAAACGTGTGAGGGGAAGCAGGGTGCAGGGGTACACACCTGTAATCCCAACACGCGGAAGGCTGAGGCAGGAGGACTGCCACATGTTGGAGGCTAGCCTGGGTTCCAGAGCGAGGCCATCTCAAAAACAAACAAACAAACGAACGACCCACATGAGGGGGGTTTCGCTAGTGTAGTAGTTACCTTCTAGCGCCAATGGTTTGCAAGAGAGTACATTTAATACAGAACATTTACATGTTACAACATTCACCCATAAGCCAAATGTAGGAAGAGTGCCGAATGTCTGTCTGGGCACTGGAGACCCAAAAGGATTCAATGAAGGGCCGGGAGCCCACAGCACTGTCCCGTGTACGTCCGTGTCTGCAGATGATGGCTGAAGAAATCTTTCCTGGAACCAGGATCCGCTGTTAGCAGCAGAGATGAAGACCAGCGCTCCCCGAAGCGACAGCAGCCGTCCTTGAGGACAGCAAGGCCTCAAGCTCCTTCCTCAATGAGAACCGCCGAGTCCCCTTCAGGAGAACCAGCCGCAGCAGAGCTTCTCCTGGGAAGCAGCCCGCGACTAGCTTCGGCTCCTGTTCTCCCTCATGTTGTGTCGGCAACAACCCTCAGGTGGATCTTCTACACCCAGAATCACACCAACTCGGTCCAGCTGGGCGTCCCTGCGCAAGGTGACCCTTTCAGTCCTCCACAGCCGGTAACTGGGCGCTATCTCTCGGCCACAGCCAAGGCCGGCACCTGTGGCGGCCTTCTCTCTCTGGCGCAGCAGTGCTGGGCGGCTAGTAACAGCCGGTCTGTGCGGACGCTGAAGTACAGTATCAAGAGAACCTGAGTTCATACTTCTGCAGTACACTGAGCTTTGAGGCGAGAAGGAAGAACTGAGGCGTCGTGGTCCCCAGGGCGTCTAGGGCAGGTTCTCTTCAGGCAGGGGACCCCAGATGCAAACACCTGGGGCAGCAGGCACCTGTGTGTCCCCGAGAGCAAGCAGCCAAGGCCGCCACAGAGCTCAGAGCCATGGCCGGATCACACAGGCCCCACACGGGGAGGACGCCACCTTTCCGCTGAGCGAGTGGAGGAGGCGAAAACAGCTCAGAGAGGCCCGTGGAGCAATCTCCCTTTCGCAAAGGTCACTGTGACCACTGAGCTGAGCACGGAATTGAGAAAGCCGGGGAGGGAGGCGGGGGAAACACGGGCGCCCAGGACTTAGCTTGGGGCCTGAGCAGGGGAAACCAGGGGGAGACTAGGCCTGGATGAGCTGTGAAGATGGACCTCAGATTCCCTAAAGATTAAGCTGGGACAGTGAGAGGAAGGGGGAGGCGAGGGGGACAGAAATAATGTCAGACCAGCTGAAGAGAAACAGGGAACTGCTGTGAGCTGCGATGGGGAGACCCTCGGAGAAGAGGGAATTTGACGAGATTCAAAATCAGCACTTAAAGCTGGGCAAGGTGGTGCACACCTATAATCTCAGCACTCGGGTGGCAGGAGGATCGCTGTGAGTTTGAGGCCAGCCTGGACTACACAGCAAGATCCTGTCTCAAAAATAAAATAAAATAAAAAACCCAGCTTTTCAATACCCCAGTAATGAAGTAGGTAAGGAAAAAATCAGAAAAGCAATTCCACTCCCTATAGCCTTTTTTAAAAACTAAGACTCACCCTAAACCAGGAGGTGAGAGACCTTCACACTGAAAGTTACAGCACAGTGAAAAAAGAGACTGAAGACGCTGCGAGACGGAGAGCAGCCAGATGCTCACATTCAGAATCGAACACGATCTGCAGACTCAATGCAGCCCCATCGAAATCCCGACGGGAACTCAAAACTAGGAAAAAAATTCCTAACATGTATGGAAACAAAAAAGCCTGAGAAGAGCCAAAGCAATCCTAAGAGAGACCCGCTTTAGAGGGGCCACAGTACCTGATTTCAGATTATACTACAAAGTCAGGCATGGCTGCGCCTGCTCTGCACTTGTAATGCCAGCACTCGGGAGGCAGAGGCAGGAAGACTGCCGAAAGTTAGAGGCCAGCATGGACTACATGATGAGTTCAAGGCCAGAACTACATAGTGAGACCCTGTCTCGAAAAAACAAAACAAGATGATACCAAAAAAAAAGTAAAAATAGGGTTGGGAATTTAGCTCAGTGAGTTAAAGTGAGCAAGGTCCTGAGTTCGATCCCCTGCACCAAAAACAAAAAAGGAAAAATAAACCGCACTACAAATCCATACTAACAAAAGCAGCATGGAACTGGCACAAAAATTGACATATCGAGGACACAGGAACAAAGCCACACAACTACAGCTATCTGATTCTCGACAAAGAGGCCAAAAACATACTTTGGAGGAAAGACGGCCTCTTTAACGAATGGTGTTAGACGTCCACACGCAGGAGATTACACTAGACCCTGATCTTTTTTTTTCTGGATCCCTATCTTTCACCCTGCACAAAAAATTAGTTCAAAATGGGCCAAAGACCTAAGTACTTTGAAACCACCAGAAGAAAACACAGGGGAACAGGCGCAGGCAACAACTTCCTGAACAGCAAGAATTAGCTAATAGGTCCCATCAATTAAAAAGCTTTTGCACAGCAAGGAAACAACTAACAGAATGAAGAGACAAGAGAACACTACAGAATGCAAGAAAACCTCTGCCAGCCACCAGAAAAACCGCACACAGAAAATCAAACAGCTCAGTCAACAAACAGGCAAATGAATAGAAACTTCCCCAAAGGAGAAGACGAATGACACGCACAGAAAAAATGCTCAGTATCTTTACCCACTAGAGAAAGGCAAGTCAAAACGCACTGAGATTCCATCTCGCCCCAGTCAGAACGACTATCGGCAAGAACGCAAAAAGCAAGCCAGGCACGATGGTGCACACCTGTAATCCCGGCACTCGTGGGAGGCCGAGACAGGAGGGCTGCAAGCACAGAGACACCATTCGTAGCAGCCAAGACATGAAACCAGCCCAAATGCCCATCATCACGTGAATGAATAACAGAAGTGTGGCACATCCACACGATAGTGTATTGACTCTGCCGTGAAGAGGTCTGAAATTATGTCACTTGCAGGGAAATGGGTGGAACCAAAGATCATCATGTAAAGTGAAATAAGCCAGACTCAGAAAGACAAGTATCACATGTTTTCCTCGATATAGGAATAAAAAAAGATGACATGAAAGTAGAAAGGAAACTATTATTAGACAGGAGAAGGAAGGGTTATGGGGAGTTAACGGGGAGATGAACGTGATCAAAATATATGCATGTGTGAAAATACCACACCGAAACCGAGTATTTTGTAAAATTAACAGGCATTAATACAAATGATTCGATTTTTTATTTTATTTTCTGGGTGCCGGGTATTGAACTCAAGGTCTTAGCACTTGCTAGGCAAGCACTTCTACTGCCGAGCTAAATCCCCAGCCCGGAGGCATTGCAGGCAGTCCACGTGGAGGAAGCAGGATCCCAGAGGCGCCGGCTGGGCGAAAGTTCGCAGTTTAGGGGAAGGCGCTGGGCTGGAGACGGTCCTGGTGATATAGGGGAAAAAATATAACTCCCAACCTGCTAGATGTCAGTTACGCTGAGTTCGTGTTCCCCAAAGTCGAAGAATGAATTCTAAGGAACAAAGGAGGTTAAGAGTAGGAATTTTATTGGGAGACAGAAAGAGAGCTCCTGAGAGACAGGAGGGGACCTGAGTGGGTTGCCAACGAGTCCACCCTTCAGGGGAAGTTTTATAGAGCAAAATTGTGAGGCGGGTACAAGGTGTGTCAAAATGATGATTAACCAATAATATTACAAGTGTAGTCGTTTAGGTAATAGTGGTCCAATGGGGAAGAAAGTCACATAGTAAATAGTCAAGGAGAGAACAAGGACATTCCAGGGTGGGTTGGATCCGGAGATCTTGGTCGCCCACCTGGGTGACCTAGACTTTAACAGATGTAATCTTCAGTTCATTGTTTATCCCTCATCCAGGGGCGTGGCTCTGGTCTTTCCATCCTTATTTTGAGACCTGACCTTCAATGGATGCGCCTCTAGTCTTAGTTGTCCTGTGTATTGACTCCATTGAGGGCCCAGCACTGTCTGACTGCCTGTAATATTTCTACCTTACTTCGCTGCCTATAATACTGGGGGATCACGGGAGGGAGGGAGCGGGGTGCAGCGCGGTGGGCCCCCCGCTAAGCAATGGGATCCGGCAGCTCCCCACCCGGTTAGAAGCAGAGCGCCCCAACCCCGGACTGCCGATCCCCGAGCCTGCGCCCAGAGGCTGCCCTCCAGTGGACGTCAGATGAATCCGAAAACTGTCTCCGGCCTGCTCCTGCGGTCGGTCTTGTTCTTTCCATCTCCCCTGACTACCCAGCCAGCCTTTGTGTCACTGTAACGAATCAGTGCAAATCTACACGCAAGCGTCTCCTCTCCCACCTGAAGAGGACAACAGGGTAAATCACCTGAAGTTCTGCCCGCGGGACGGTCTCTTGGAGCCACAGCTGTCCACAGCTGTGCACTTGCGGCCCACGTCAGATACCACGCAGAAGCAGCCCAGGACACCAGTGTGCGATGGTTCCGTTTATCACCACACCTCAGCAAGTTCCCATTTAGACAACAAGCGGACCAAGACAGCACTGTGGCTTTCTGGATAATGCAGCACTTCTGAGATAGGACCCGAAAAATTCCAGAGTATTTTTATTCCTCGTTGCACAGCTGCCCTGGTGAGAGACACAGTGCCCCGCAGGGGAGAGCTGAGCTGAGCGCCGCCATGCTCTGCACCACCACGGAGGGCTGCTGACTCAGACGGACTCGCCCCTGTAGCCCAGCTCTGGAGATGAGCTAGACCGATTCAGGGAGCCAGCAGGAGGCTGTGGACTCAGCAGGGTGACTAGAGCCAGTCTGATGACATCAAACCCAGAACATCTCTCCCTGTACCTCACCCACAGCACTGCAGTGAGCGGCCCGCCTGATCTGCTTCCCAGGCGAGGTCAGCCACCACTCTCCAACTCCGGCCTGAGCTCCTTGCGGGATCACATCCCTCATTCACTGCCAGGTAAGAGCTGTCCCCTGCTTCTCCCACCCTGAGGTCCTATTAGGTTGCCGTTAATTAGGGAACAGTTGCATTTCTTCAGGCCTCGGTGAAGAAAATGAACTCTGAGTCAGAGACACAGCAGGTAGCTGAGCAATTTGCACATTTCAGATAATTTCAGACACCTCCCTTTCCCGAGCTTTTTCCTTGGCCTGAGCAAGCTGTAATCTGACTATGGACCCAAAGGCAATACGAGGTGATGGAGGTGGGTCCCGAACAATCCTGTCACAAAACAAGGTGTTATTAAACAGGTACCGTGAAAGAATGGCGAGTTCCTGCAAAGGGAGAAGAGGGCTGGACAGGAAGGCTGACTCCCCACCAGCATCCTCAGTTCAGCACGTCGACACAGTAGGGTTTCCTATCTGACGGGCACTAGACCACCATTTCTACAGTGAGGACCGGGCTTGGCTCTCACCTGTAGAAGGCGTAAGGCCTTCAGTGTGTCCTCTCCCGGCACCCTCCCAGAAAGAGTTACCTCACACCACACTGTCACCACGCTGCCACCGTGCTGTCACCACACTGTCACTGCACTGCCACCGCACTGCCACCACACTGTCACTGCACTGCCACTGCACTGCCACCACACTGCACCGGGCTGCCACCGCACTGCCACCAGCAGAAGCCACTCGGCCTCTCGGCGCCGTACACTTACTTCAAAGCCATCCCTGGAGATGACTGGATGTTTTTCGTGCTGGCCCTGCCGTGCTATGGAGTACCGGTGCCTCATTTCTGCCTGGCACACATATTAAGTGGGCCTTTCCTCAATCCTAGATGCTCATTAAGGGTCTGTCCCCAGTCACCAGGTGCCAAGTCCTACTTGGGTCAGGGGACCAGCAGGAGGCAAACGGCACATCCCCGTGGAAGCATCTCATAAAACAACTGCTCACCACAGTGAGGGCATCCTGGCAAGGGGAACACTGCTCCACCTCACCCTGACGGAGGGGCCGTCTGAGAATACAGCAGAAACAGCGCTCCAGACACAGACAGCAGGCTGTGCGTGAGGAAATATAGACTGCTTATAGAAAGCCGCTCGTCCTAATGTTTATTACTTCAGTTCCAAGCTCTTCAGATACATTATATTCTCTCTGATTATATACAGTAATTCACTTAGGAATAAAAGATTTAAAATTTATTCATGAATTTGTATCATCAAAGACATGTGCTTTAATTTGGTAAGTTAGACAGTTTCAATTTAAAATATTTGAAGCCAGACATGGTGGCACACACCTGTAATCCAAGCACTTGGAGACTGAGGCAGGATCACTGTGAGTTTGAGGCCAACCTGGGCTACATAGTAAATTCAAGGCCAGCTTGAACTACATAGCGAAACCCTATCTCAAAATAAAAAAAAATCAGAAAATTTTCTAACATTTTGGGCTGCAAACATCAGCCTTTCTCTCAACCTACACAGTTAAAAATCTAAACAAGGGCTGGGGATTTAGCTCAGTGAGTAGAGTGCTTGCCTTGTAAGCACAAGGGCCTGAGTTCGATCCCCGGCACCACCAAAAAAAAAAAAAAAAAAAAAAAAAAAAAAAAATCTAAACAAGCCGGTCATGGTGGCACACATCTGTAATCCCAGAACTCACATGGCTGAGGCAGGAGGATCATCGTGAGTTCAAGGCTAGTCTGGGTTACATAGGGAGTCTGAACTACATAGCAAGACCCTGTCTCAAAAAACAAACAAAAAATCTAAACGATTGCTCATGTAAATGTTTTTCAAGTACCCACCATAAAATAGGCTGTTACTTCAGATGTTAACTCTTCCAAGTGATCAACAAGAACTATCCTTCGCATTTCTACATTTTATGTAAATTACTAAAACACTTTTTTTGTGAGACAGGGTCTCACCATCTAATCCACAACTGACCATGAACTCCCTATGTAGCCCAGGCTGGCTTCAAATTTGAGATCCTCCTGCCTCAACCTCCTGAGTGCTGGGATGCCTGGCAAACTATACTTTAAAAAGTGCTAAAATTTGGCAGGCAGGGACTTCTACTTATAGGTAGGATTATAGTTGGTTGTGGCTCTAACAACATTATAGAAAAGCTAAACTGACTGCAAAAACCTGTCTCTTGGGCTGAGAGGGTAGCTCCATGGTGTAGCACTTGCTTGGCATGCACAAAGCCCTGAGTTCAATCCCCAAAGTACCAGATAAAATCATATGCTGCATTTAAAGACAATGGAGAGATCCAGAGCTAACACAGACTAAATGAGCCAAAATTCTGAGGGGAGACCTCTCCTTGGTGAGCTATAATTTTCAGTGGAGGGGAGCTGCTGATTCTGAGAACAGGTGAAGGTCAAAACATAATTTACAGAAATGAAACAAAACACAAAGAAGGAAACAAAAGACATCAGAGACACAAGATAACTCTGGAAAGTACAGTATCTTATAAAACAATGAGCCTGGCCTCTTCAAAAAGTCAATTCCAAGAAGAAAAAATACTTAATTGCTCCCAACTATAAAGAGATGGAGAGCCAGGAGCTGTGGGGCACGCCTAGAATCCCAGAACTCTGGAGGCTGAAGCAGGAGGATCGCTGAGAGCTCGAGGCCAGCCTGGGCTACATAGTGAATTCAAGACCAGCCTGAAGTACATAGTGAGACCTTGTCTCAACAAAGGGGGGGGGGAGGAGGGGAGAGGGAGAGAGGGAGGGGAGAGGGGGGAGAGAGAAAGTAAGTAGACAAAAACATAGGGGTTGGGGATTTGGATTTGGCTCAGTGGTAGAGCGCTTCCCTAGCAAAAGCAAGGCCCTGAGTTCGATTCCCAGCATGCCCTCCCCCCAAAAAACATATATATGGATGGCTATGTTAAAATAGGAAGAGATTAGTAAGGCAAATATTCCACGTCAAAGTCTGTTTACTCTGTGTTGTGTATTTGGGTATTTATTGTCCTTTTGCGCTGCGTTTGAGAATTTTCAAACGAAAAAACTGGAATTTCCACACTCTCATTTATACTCAGTAACAGAAGGGGTTGAAGACTGAAGCTCACTGATGTTATTTCTTTGTTCTCCTGAAGACATAACGGGTTCTTTCACGGTATTTCAAAAGGCATACAGTACGCCCCACGAAGTCACGGCTCAAAGTTCGCGACCTCAGTCCGTAGAACCTAATAATCGTTGGCGGGAACCCCCTCGATTTCTCCAAACCGCAATTGTTTTTTTGGCGGGAGGCCTGCAAGCAGCCAATCGGACAGCGCCACTCAGTTCTCCTTGCTGCTGATTGGCTGCTACCCAGCTCCGGCAGCCGCACCCGCGTCCAGCATCCTAACAGTTCCCGCGCCGGTGCAGCCCTCTCACCCGGTCCCGTTTTGTTCTTCTTAAAGCCCCAAGATCCCCAAAATACCGCCAAAACACCCTGCGCCTTCTCAGGCTTTATTAATACACCATTTTATTAAATTAAATTACATAACTACGGGGGACATAACATATTTAGGGTTTAAATTATAAAAATAGGTATCTTAAAAAATAGGTATCTTCTGACCATTTCACAATTCGGGCGTGTTCTCACATGACCTCCGTGGATTTCAGGGTCCGCTGTAGTAAGAAACATTCGCACTGCCGCCTCTCCTTCAAGGTCGACTTTAATATTTCATTAAAAATACTTGAAATTGTAAGTATTAAATCACTGAAACTTGCTGCCGGCACAAGAACGCCGCCGCGCCGGCAGGGGGCGCTGCAGAGCTGCGCAGGCGCGCGGAGTCCACCCCGCTCTGCGCGCTCCGGCCCAGCGCGAGAAGACATCCACATTAACACGCATTTACAGGGACTGGAAACGTAGCTCACCGGTACAGCGCATGCCTAGCAACCGCAAGACCCTGAGTTCGATCCCCAGCACCCCCCCAAAAATACACTGTTCACCAAAAATATTAATTACTGCTTACCGAAATATATCAATTTCTACTTACTGCAGTTGTTCTTACTACTTACCACCTGGTCGGGCCGGCTAAATCCCCCCAGGCTCCTGCACCCCAACCTCTCCTCTCCATCCCTCAGACCCATCTGCACTCCCACGCGGGCAGAAGCGGCTTCCTCCTCCATCGTCGTCCTCCTCTTCCTCCATCTTCCTTCTCTGTCGCCCTCTGGCCCGGTTTCCCCTCCCCAGTGGAGCTGCTCTCACCGAGGGCAACCAAGGCTCCCTCTTCCTGCTCGGCCAGCATTAGCTGCCATACCTCCCCACACACCCCCCCCCCAGGTCCACAACCTCATCCAAGAACTCAGAAACACGATGTGTGCTCCACTCACCCTCTCCCTCCCCACAGAGCGAGACAATCCTGACACCAGTCGCTACTTCCTAGACAACTACCTTTGCTGGGGGTGGCACAGCGAGTGCCTCTAATCTTTGCACTCTGGGAGACTGAGGCAGGAGGATCCCAGGTTTGAGCCAGACCTGGCAACTCAGCAACTTAGTGAGACCCTGTCTCAAAATTAAAAACAAACAAAAAGGTGGGGGAGGCTGAGGACCTCCCTGGTACCACAAGACAAAAACTTTCCTTGTCTACCACTTTCCTGATCCTAGCTTCCCTTTTCTCCTCCCTCTCCCCTCTCCAAGCCACTTTCCACTCAAGGTGACCCTCGGATTTTCAAATCTCAGGGTTGAGGTTCCCGAGCTCCTCTGAGGCTGGCCTTGCCGGGAGCTGGGGATCGAACTGGGGGCCTTATGCTTGCAAGGTAAGCACTCTAAACGCTGAGCTAAATCCTCAGCCCCCCTGGATGATT
This sequence comes from Hystrix cristata, assembly GCA_004026905.1. Classification (NCBI taxonomy): domain Eukaryota; kingdom Metazoa; phylum Chordata; class Mammalia; order Rodentia; family Hystricidae; genus Hystrix; species Hystrix cristata. The sequence goes on along the minus strand of PVJO010011346.1, from coordinate 38,412 downwards.
CTTTTTTTTTTTTTCTGGTCAACGAATTCAACGTCCAGGCCCGCCCGCCCCAGCCCACATCACACACCTCTCTCCCTCTCTCTCTCTCTCTCTCTCACACACACACACACACACACACACACACACACACACACACACACGGGAGCACTTAGCACACTTTTCAAAGTCTCACTGCACCCCACTCACCCCTGAGCACTGAGTGGCAGACAGCACCTGCTCACAGGGCGGCGCTGGTGGGCCCCAGTCCCGGCAGTTCATCGACACAGGTGAGTCATTCTCTCACACAGTGCTAGAGTCAGTTATTATTTTACTGTTACTGTGAGCGTCTGGCTGTTCTACTCCTGGAGGGTCTACACTTTTTTCCCTCCAGAACTCAGCATCTCTGGCACATAGACCATTGCCAACTTGTTGACTGTACACTATGGTGGCTTTCCTCAGGACAGCCCACGCCGCTCTTTCCTGGGTGTTTTTGGGGAGGGTGCTGGGGACCGAACTCGGGCCCTTGGGCTCGCTAGATAAGCACTCTAACCACTGACCTAAACCCCCAACCCGTCCTGGGTGTTCTTGTATCTTGCTTTTTCCTCTTTTACTTGGCCCAGGCTCCCTCTGCAGAGCCAGTTTCTCTCTCATTCTTCAATTTCACTTTTTCAAATAAATTTGAAAAAAAAGGGAAGGAAGAGCCTGGTGTGGCAACACACACCTGTAATCCCAGCACTCTGGGAGGCTGAAGCAGGAGGATCCTCAAATTTAAACCCAGCCTGGGTAACTTAGTGACATCCTGTTTCAAAACAAAAAAAAGTTGAAGATGTAGCCCAGTGCAAAGGCCCTATATTTAATCCCCAGTGCTGGGGTGGGGCCAGGGGCAGGGAGGTAAGGAAGTAACAAGCCCAGATAACAGAACTGTCCTGGGCCACACAGCTATTCATTCTAGACCAAGATGAGAACCCAAACTGGAAAAGGGAAGCTTGGGAGGAAGCAGATGTCTAAACAGAGTTTCACACAGCCAAGAGAAGCCCTGGTTTCTCTCCAACAAGAGACTGGCCAGAGCCTGGAGCCCTGGACCACCACAGTCCAGCACCTACTCAGTGGGCGTGGCCTGGGCAGGAGCACGGGGACTGGGTGCTTCAGCACAGAGGGGCCGGGCCCGGCTGCCTCCACCCTTCTAGTCAGTCGCAGCCTCCTGCGCATCTCCTCCCTGGCCTGTCTACCCGAGACAGGTGGTCTCCTGCTGCTGCTTTCCTAGAGTCGTGGGAAGTCTTGCACAGCCAGCCCCGGGGACCCCTGGCAGATCTTCAGCTTAAAAACCCCCTTCCTAGAGCTGCTGGCCCAGCTCTGTCTCCCACCCTGGCATCTCCCAGGCACCCTGGTAAAACTCAGCTGGCAGAAGACAAGGGCACCCAGACAGAGAAGTCTGCGCAGCTCTGCATATCGTGAACACGAAGGGAAAGCCGAGCGGGGCGCTCTCCTCCACTGGGAGACCAGCTGAGAGGCTAGCAAGCCTGGGCTGGAGGCAGATGGCCCTTCCTCAGTGGGATTTTCTCTCCGCTCCAGCAGTCTGGGTGGCCTTCCAGAATATTCTCACTTGGGCAGCAGTTAAAGTTTGCGAATCGCACGACTCAGGTCCCGACTGGGGCCAAGAGAAGCCCAAAGGCCACAGCCTTTCTGCCGTTTCCTTTGCCCTGTGACCTGGACCTGAGCAGGAGGCTTCTGCAGGAAGAAGTCTGCTTCTTCGTCCTCCCCAAGGTCTTCCTGTCTAAGCTCACCGTGTGCTAACCCAACAGGCACAACACTGCAGCAGCCAATAAAGCAAAGTGCATTCTGCTTTCGCTGCAAGAACCCCACCTAAGAGTCTAGCTGCTTGCTTTATGAGAGAGAAACCCAGCGGTGAAGGCCTGAGCAGCCCTGACTCCCAAGAGGAGCTGCTGAAATGCAGAGGGGACACCCTAAGGTGGTTCTGGCCACCCACCAGCTGAATTCAGGTACCTGTGTTCCATCCCTCTCCCGAGCGCACTCTAGGAAAGGCCAGGGTGAGTCCCAGGCCTTCGAGCCAGCACAGATGGGCTGCTCTGCTCGTCACTGAAGTGCACACCACAAGCTTCTTTGCTGGTAACGAAGTCTCTACTCGTACATATCTAATCGACGTTCTCGCAAGCATTCTGTGACTAAAAGTCTGTATCAACAGAAGTCCTAGAATTATACTTCATGAGCTCCACCAAGAGACTGGGAAACATTACACAGCTTCCTTAACCCAAAACGCGGGTGCCTGGTGGAGTACTGCTCACGCTGGCCTGCGACTTCGTAGCTCAGCCCCCAGCACAGGCCCAGGAGCACAGGAGACTCTCGCTATTGGCTAACCTCACTTGCCGGCCTCTCCCCTCCGGTGTAACCTGGGTCTGGCAGCAGGGGCGCACGGGTGCCTGGCAGCGCCCAACCAGGCAGGCCGGGTTCCTAAGGTGCAGAGGGAGAGCAGCAGAGGGCCAAGAACCCACCCAGCAAAGAGAGTGCACAAGAACGGGGGGAGGGAGAAGCCTCCGGTGCCACCCCAGACGGCGCTCTGCCTCAGGCCACCTGGGAGGGCTACAAAGCAGACCACCTTTATTCACAATCCGAAAGCAGATTCTGCACTCAGCACTCGTCCTCGCCCAGCAGGGCGTAAGGGTTGCGGGCAGCCAGGCTGGACCCCGGGGCCAAGGTCGGGGTGTCCTCGTCCCCTTCCCCCTCCTCATCTGCATCCCGGTCCTCCTCTCCCTCCTCCTCACAGGAGCTGCTCAGCTCTTCCTCCTCCTCCTCCTCCTCCTCCTGGTCACCTGCCGGTCCCACCCGGCCCTGCAAAGCCACCAGCTCGGCGGTCTCTGGGTGAGACTCCCAGGCGCCTGGGGACCAAAACAAGAGAAGGATGGAGGAGGGCTTTGAGCACAAGCCGAAGCCAGAGAGACGTGGGGAGAGGTCAAGGTGAGGAGTACCAGCAGTGTCGTTCGCACGGCCTCCATGTGCGGAGCCCCACACGACACTGCTCACACCCACCTCGGCACGCACAGCCCCGAGCGGCGTTGGCCGCCCCTTCTGCAGGTCAGAACCCCCCTTGAGACATGCGGGGCAGTGACACACCAACCCCCCACCCGCCGCAGTGGGGCCTCGCAGGGTCTGGGCGCTGACCTTTCTGCCCGCTGTAGCCCGGGGGATGGAAACACAGGCTGAGGCGGCCGTCCACCGCCAGCCATAGGAGGCTGTTGGCCGCTCTGTATACATCATTGCGAGCAGTCCTGGCGGTCTTGTAGCCACGTTTCTCAGCCCAGGCTGAAGGGAGAAGAGAGTAAGGAGAAGAGATGCCTCGATCCAGTCACCCTGCCCCACTCCTGTCCCACGGTCCTTCCAGTCTCCCCCCAAACACTCCAGCCAGACACCCTGCTGACCCTGTGACAGCAACCTAGAGAAGCCGACAGCAGAGTCGGGGAGCAGGGCAGGGTAAGGGGAGGCTGAGGTGCAGTGGCCAGGACAGCCCACGGGACACACCTTCGCAGATGTCCCAGGCGCACCAGGGGTGCTCCGAGGATGGGTCCTCGGCCTCAGGGTGGCGCAGATGCAGCAGTGTCTGCACGGGGATCCGGGAGGCCAGGTAGCCCACAGAGGTGTAGGGCTCCTGGATCTGCGAGACAGGGTAGATCCCGGCCAGGACCTGTGGGAACAGCACTTAGCACCTCCCCAGGCCGCCTCCCCCAGCCCCACTCCGCTCCCCACCTCAGCCCACCCACATACCTGCAGCTGCCTCGGCAGCAGGGAGGGGAAGGTGAGGCCAGGGCAGTCACAGAGCTTCACCATGGGGGTGAGGAAGTAGGTCTGAAAGTAGCGGGTGTGGCCAGGCGTGCGAGAGACGCTCACCACCTTCCGGCCCACCAGCCCGTTGATGAGTGAGGACTTGCCCACGTTGGGAAAACCTGAGAGAGACAAGGGCGCGAGTGTGTGCCAGGCACGGGCTCCGTGCCAAATAGGGTCGGGGTTGGTGGCTGGAGGTGAAAGGGGAACTGAGGTTCAGGAACTGGGAAGCGGCTTAACACTGCAGATTACAAATCAGGGTCTGAGCTAAATCCCAGCCTCGCCACTCACACCTCTGCGCCCTCAAAGCAATTCACTTCATTTTCCGAGCCTGTTCCCTCACTTTAAGGAAGAGACAGAAACTCCCACCTCGGAGACGTTAGAATGAAGAGATGCTTGATACGACTGCCAGGGTGCTGCAGGCGCTGGCAGGAGGGACGCACGCCTCAGGGTATCTCAGGACGCAGCCACCATCTTTGCAGCAAGTCCAGGACCTGCTTGGGTCTCAAGTCCATGCTCTGGTGCCTCAGGGCCTGCACCTCGCCCTCAGAGGTTGTTCCCTTCTCTCCACATCAGCCGCCTACTCTGGGGTCACACCTGGGGCCCGACATCTCAACTCCCAGCATCACTCTGTCTCGACAGAGCCCACTCTGGCCCCTCCATCCTGGCGACCCCAACACGCCAACACTGCAACACAAAACCCATCACCCCACTCGCCCCTGTTCTTTCTGCTCTCTGAGATGGCTCTCACAGTCCATGGCTGGCTTTGAACTCACTATGTAGTCTATGATGGCCTCTCATCTGCGATCCTCCTGGCCCAGTCTCCTGAGTGCTGGAATTACTGGCATGCGCCACTATGCCCAGCCGCCCCTTCCCTTCCCACCCACCTTGGAGTCCATGATGCCACTCTACAGCCAGTCCCAGCTACAGCCCTTGAGCTCCCTGGCAAAACCTCAACCTGGTTAAACACAACCTGACCCACTAAACTGACCGTGTCCCTTCATTGCACGTGGAAATTACCTCCTTCCAAAAGGACAACGAAAGGAGAAGGAAAGAAAGCAATTCTCCTTTGCCAGGCCCAGCAGCCCCTTTCTGTGCCTCGTTTACAGCAAAACACCTTAAAATATCAAGGCTGACATGTAGCTCAGCACAGAGCACCTGCCTAGCACGCGCACACTGGGCCCTGGGTTCAGCCCCCAGCACACAGGCATACAAAAGGGCTTCACTATTTTTGTCACTACTTCTTCACACCATCTTCTTCGTGACTGTCACACACAGAAAAATGCAGACACACAAAGGTGCCGCCTAAGGAGTCCCCGCGTGCCCAGAGCCCCGTCTCTCTTCACACACCAGGGCCACATCCCGCCTGTTAAGAGATTCCACTCCTTGTTTCTTTTTCAGTTACGACCTGTGCATCCTGCACAGTGCAGTTTAATTCTGCAGCCCTTGAACTCTGTGCAAATGGAAGCATGAGCAGGGGTGTGCCTGGCCCTTCCCCGCAGAGGGCAGGTTCCCCACTCTGCGGCAGCCATCTTAGGGCCTCCCAGTCTTTGGGCCTCCCAGTTGGGCTCTCTCTCCTCCACTCCTGGCAACACCCTCTTCCTATCACCAAGTCTGCTGAACAAGCCTGCTGAGCAAGTGTGTGTCCTCCTGCTGGACCTGTCAGCCACATGTGACGCCCTGGGTCCCTCCCCTCCTCTCCAAACACTTGTTTCCATTTCCTTTCCAGACAACTTGCCTGGCTTTTCTGGCTCTCACTGTCCTCTCCCTGAACTCTGTGCTCAGCAGTCAGTCGTCAGCTTCTTCCTCTCCATTTACATCTCACCCCAGGTCTTGGCTTTAGACACCTTTCAGAGCCACCAAGGGCTCCCTACTTACGCCCCTAATGCAAACCTCCAGCCCTCCACTCTCCCCTAAGCTCCACCTGTGGCCTACTCAACATCTCCACTTGTGATGCTGAAGAACAGCCTCTTAACTTCTCACTCTTCTGCTGTCCCCTTGCCCTCCAGGCCGGCTTCTCCCCCTGTCCACGGAGCTCAACATGGAGCAGGGATCCCCAGACCTTAGCCCGGAAGGCAGCAAGGTCGGCCATCAGCTGGGGTAAAAGCCGAAGTGAGATGGCAGCAGAGCAGCCACACTCGGCAGTCAGGCAGGTTTTCAGAAAACACAAGGGGACACCCAAAGAGCAGCCAGGAAGGCCAGCTACTGCCTGCACATGCCCAGGTTCCCTCAGGGTGGGCCCGTTTTATTTCCAACAGCATCTCAATACCACAGCTTTACCAAGGGCTCTTCTTGCCTTGCGCATCAAAATGAAAAGGGGCCCTGGAGCCTGATCATAAATCTTATTTTCCCCCATGTGGAGCAGGAGCCAAGCACGGTGGTTCGCATCTATAATACCAGCACTTGGGAGACTGAGGCTGGAGGATTGCCACGAGTTCAAGGCCAGTCTGGGCTACACAGCGAGGTCAAGGCCAGCCTGAATTACAGAGCAATACCCTGCCTCAAAAAAACAAGAATAAAATGAATTCAAGCCTAGCCTCGACTTTATAGCAAGACCTGTTTCAAAACAAAAGACTCAGAAGTTAACGTTTGCTGCATGCCTGCTACAAATTAATGATCCCTGCACCAGGGATTAATAACCACAACTGAAACCCGGAAGTTTATCAATCACACAGAACTGCACCCAGCACTTAGAAAGGACCACATAAATGCTTCAGTTCAACCAACATCATTGTTACTGCTGTTACCACTACTACGCTCTCTCAACACTATTCCCTCACAGCTCACATCTGCTTTTTTTTTTTTTTTTTTTGGTGCTGGGGAATCGAACTCAGGGCCTTGTGCTTGCAAGGCAAGTACTCTTAACCACTGAGCTAAATCCCCAGCCAACATCTGCTTTTTGAACTGGGTTTAATGTCTGCATTTTAAAAACCGGAGTAGGTGAGACTCAGAGGTTGCAGACGTTGCTCGAGGTCTGCACAGCAGAGAAGAGAAGGAACAAAACTCCTCTCCAGCACATGATCTCCTCTGCCCAGAGTCCCATCTCCCACCCTCCCCGCCAAGTCCATCGCGCTCCCTCACCCACGCAGCCGATGGTCACCACCCCATCCTTGTAGCGCTCCCGCGTTGGGCCAGTCAGCTCCATGGCTGAATCTGTCTGCTGCTCCACCAGGACGGCCGGACCATCCTCCTCTTCCTCCTCCTCCCCAGAGCCACTGCCCCAGGTGGCCCCAGCCACATCCCGAGCGATCTTCTCCCGCCAGCTGCTCAGGTCCACTGCTCAGAGAGAAAAGGAGGTTCCCCCCGTGACGGCACAGTCTGAACCTGCAGCACCGTGAGCAAGACTGTCCCATCTCCACCTAACCCCAACCTGCAGTCACTCGTATTTCTGTCTGAGTTTCTGAAAAGCACCAGAGAGACAGAAAGCACAGCCTCTGTGTCCCTCCAGGTCAGTCTGCTCCTGACGCTGGCCCCTCGTCGCCGTCCACAGCAATGGAGCCAACTCTGGGAAAGCTGAGCAAAATGACTCCAGGTCCAAAAGGCCCCCCGTGTCCTCCCGTACCCGCCAAGAGCCACAAACCTTTCCCAGCAGTGATGGCCTCGCAGGCTCTCAGCAGCTGCTCCGGCCCCAGAGCCCGAGTCCAGCCTCTGCCCCGCCTCCGACTCCTCTTCAAAACTGAAGTCAGAGTGTGCAGCAGGTCAGCATCCAGGCACAGTGGCCGCCTCTCCCACCACCGAGGCCCACCTGAGGACCCTGCTACCCCTCGTCGCCCACTCACCACTGCTAGGGTCGTGTGAGGCACAAGGGTCCCGAGGGAAGGAGGTAAACAGGACGATGTGGAGCTGGGGGAAGTGTTGGTGAAAGTAATGCTTCCAGGCCACGACGAGCGCCGGCGGGGCCAGGTCCACTTTGTTCAAGACCAGCACCAGAGCCAGCCCCAGCTCTCCAGTCACGTACTCATAAAGTGCTGGTGGGAAGTTCACGACCTGGCACGGGGTTGGGAAGGGGGAGTGAGGAGAGGTCAACCCAGACTACTCTGCCCCTGGCACCCTGCTCACCAGGTACAGCCCAGACACAGCAGCAGATTCTGGGCTGAACACAGCAAACCACCCAAACCCAACAAGGAAGACAAAGGGCGAGCTGGTAAGACCCGAGTCCAAGAGGGCTTCCTACAGATCAGGACTAAAGACAGAAACGAACCAAAAATAACGAAACAGCGACGCTTCATATGTGGAAGTAAAGGCTGGGTTCAGCTACAGAAGCAGGTGTTGGAGAAGAAATCACAATCTGCTTCCACATGCACGTTACAAGTGTGTACACATACGCAAATGGATGACTGTGAACGTGTGTGTGAATGTACCTGTGTATCGATGTTTAAGGGTACGTCTGTGTACATTAACTAGGAACCGCCAACCTAAATGTCCCGCAGACTTCCCTTTCTCCACTGGAGAACAACCGTCAAGTGGCAGAGTCAGTCTCACACGGCTCCCCAGCAGCACAGTCTACATTCTTAACCCCACCCTGGCACTGCAGGGGTGTGCTAGGGCAATGAGGTAAGCAAGAGTGCCTCTTCGGGCTGAGCAGGGCCAAGTCTCCAGCTGCCCTCACAGGACCCAGGGTGTGCTATGGGCCTAGCTCTGGGCGACTGGGAGCCAAGACATGCAGACTTTCATCAAAGACAGTAATGAGGAGAGTAAGTTGCCGGGGGAGGTCACAGGCAATGACAGGTGAGTAAAAAGCTTGAGTTCCCAACTGCAGACACCAACGCAGGGAAAGGAAGCTGGAGAGAAAGGAAGAAAGGTGTCTGTCTTCCAAGTCCTGCCTCTGACCTTGACCCTGAGAACCTCCCTGCCTCATCCCCTCCAACCTCCGCCCTAGTACTCACCGGATGTCGGATGTCAGTGACGAGCAAGACAATGTCAGACATCTCTAACACACGCCACAGCTGCCTCCATGTCTGAAAAAACAAGATTGGTGGGAGAGACTCTGAGCCCCAAGTCACTCTCCAGCCTGACTCAGGCTCATCTGCACCTAGGTCACAAGAGCCACTCCTGTCTCCACGCCACTGTCACCTCTAGATTGTGCTCAAAGTGGCTGAGCTTCTCTGAAGTGTAAGCCCCATGTATCTTCCCAAGATACTCCTGGAAGCTCCGCTCTTCCTGGCTCATCAGCTGCTCTTTGGACATCTCATAGTTCCAAGGCGGACGTCGAGGAAAGTCCAGGACTGAGAAGTCAGAAAAGGTGAGTTTCAGGATCCCTCCTCCTTGGCCAGTTCTCACCCTTCAGACTCCTCTCCCAAGCACACCTGAGCCAGGCTGATAGACCTCCCGGATGTCCAGCTCCAGCACCTCTGCACTGACAGGCTGCAGCACTTGCTCCCGGGCTGCCTTCTTCCTCCTCTCCACCTCCTCTCGACTGTCCCGTTCAAAATGCAGCCGGTATCTAAGGAAGCAGGAACCACGCAGCCAGTAGAATCCTGTGGCCATGAACTCCTGTCTTCTCCCCTCTCTGGCAGATAGTTTCCCAAAGCTTTCTCTCTCAATTCCTGCCAGCCTGGCCTCGTCGGCCTTGAAAGACCAGGCCAATCCCTCCTAAAAGCCAAACTTCCTCCAGTCTTTTGGAAGGCAGGCAGATGGCCTTGGGGAGACAGAGGGGACCGCAGCATCCCAGCCCCACCACTTCCACTCTGAGGCCTCCAGCAGCAGTAGCTAGCTTTCCCCCACTGCTCCAGGGAGGCAAGGAAACCAGACCAAGTTCTCTCCTCCTCTCACCGATTTGGGTCGTAGCTTCGCGGCCCCAGGCCCTGAGAAGACTGTTGGTTGAGCCTGCGGATGTGATGGGTCACAGATTCCCCGTCCGAGGTATCGGTCTGCTCCTCCCGCCGCTCCCGGCTCCCGCTGCGGCTGTTGGAACTGGAGCGCAGCCCATCTTGAAGCCCTGCGGGGAGGAGCTGGTGACGCCAGTGCTGGCCGGCTCTCGGGGCACAGACCACCTCCTGGCTGGCCTGGCTCGCCTTCGGCCCACCCAAATTCTTCCTGGACTCCGCCCTCCCAACCACCTCCACGGGACCCTGCCGGATGTGCGCGGGGGGTGGGGGCAGAGACTCCTCCAGGGCCCGGGGAAGACGCCCCGCAGGAGCTGGAGGAGTGCCCATCCCCCCACTCTCCATCCTCCACCCCGCGTATTTGAGGAGGAATGGAAGCGGGGAATCCCCTCCGCGGCCGCCCACGCGCGTCCGCACGCGCCCCCCGCCCGCTCCCACGCCCCCAGCAGTGCGGCGGGCACACCCGCCCTCCAGATGTGCGGGAGTCGGGCCCCGCCCCCTCCCCGCTCCCGCTCCCACACCGACCCCGCTTCCGCTCCCGCTTGTCCTGCAGCTGCTTCTTCTTCTGCTTCACGCTGAAGGGTTTCTTCCTCGGCATGGCCCGGACCAGAGCCCTGGCCCGCCCTGCGCCGAGCTCCGCCTCAACCGACTCCCGCAGGCGGCTGCCCCGCCGCCAGCCCGGGACCCTGGAGGAGGAGGGGCCGCGGCGACGTCACGCGCGGCGCGCAGTCGCTTCCCCGGGCGCGCGGCCAGCGGCGGTGCGGGGCGGCTGCCGCGCGCGGAGCCGGGGACCGAGGAGGCGCGCGTGGGAGGCTGGGGCTCGCTCGTCACGGGCGCGACCAACTGGCGCCCGCCGGCGGGGGGACGCGGGGCAGCACGGCCGTGCCGCCGGGAGAGGCCGCCGCACACCTGAGGGGCGGCGCGGCGCGGCGCGGCGGGGCGGGCCCGCCCACCCTGGCCGGGGGCGTGGACTCGCGGCACCTCCTCCCAGCCCCGTTTCGGCCTCCGGAGGGTGCGGGACTGCGCCGACCCTCTGGGATTCAGACCCCTGGCGGGGACGATGACGAGAAGCACGCGAGAAGGGAAACGCGAGTGCGACAAGGACTTCTCGAGAAAGGTCAAAGGACACGAAGTTGTGCCTGCCACTGTTACCATAGTGACCGGGGACCGGATGTGGTGCCCTTAGGATGCGACGGCCCTCTCGTCACCGGCCTGTCGTCGCTAGGGCACACCGTGAGCAGCTAGTTGTGGTGCTTTCCACGTAGGGGGGGAATTTTTTTAAACGACTAATAGAAACGCGGGAAGGGGGAAGGTCGCCGCCATGCCAGGCAGAGACCGAGGGAGACCGTTCGCACCGGACGCGGCCGCCTCCGCGATCCCCCGCAGCATCCCGGAAGTGGGGCGGTGGGAGCCTCGGTCCCACTGCCCGCCGCACCCGGAAGCGGAAACAGAATCCCCGCGTGCCCCTTCAGCACTGCCCTCCAAATCCCGCTGCAGCCATTGCCGCTGCCACGATGCCGAAACGGAAGAAGCAGAGTCAGCAGCAGCCGCCGCCGCCGCCACAGCAGTCCCCACTGCCCGATCGGGAGGAGACTGGGGATGAAGAAGATGAGAGTCCCATCGGTGAGGGGCCGGGAAGGGTGTGCACGTGCTTGACAGCCGGCCCGGGCGAAGGGCTGGGGGCTGATAAGGCGCGGGGGAGGGGGCCAGCGGAAGGGGAAGGGCGCTGGGCTGGGGGTGGGGGAGGCCTGCTCGGGATGGGGCCTCGTATGAGTTCTCTTACTTCAACGCTCAACCTCGGTTCGGCCCCAAACCTTTCTAGAGGAGGAGAGGATAAAGAGCTCGTTTGCGCAGCCGCAGAATGGCAGGGGAGGGGGCAGTAGAGCTATTACAGATTGCGCTGGTTGAGATGACAATTTGTGACCACTCTGTCACTGGGAAGGTGGAAGTGCAGACTTCTCTAAACTACTCCCCCAAGAAAAGGAGAGGAGCAAAGAACTGTCTGATTGGCCAGCAGTTAAGGTGAGAGATTGGATTGTTTTTGGCATCACCTGGGGTGTTGTGGGTAGCAGCACTATAAGGGAAAGTTGTCCGTATCTTTCCTGCTGTCGGTAGCTTTCCTGCATTACCAGGTCTCTACTTTTCGCCAACCTCAAACAGCTTTGCAGGTAGATGGGTGAGAACTTGTAATGCTGCTGAGATTGTAACTGGCTCTCTTTACTGGCTGAATTGTATATAAGTAACAGAATGAAGACAGCTAAGAACGGGATCATCAGCACTTTAGTCCATTCTTACGACCATGTTTTCGTGTCTGTTCTTAGGACCACCCAGCCTTCTGGGCCCTCCCCCCATGGCCAATGGAAAGCCTGGTGACCCCAAGTCAGGTAAGAAGGAAAGGGTCGCAGATCCTTGTTTTAGGTCCTGGAGAAGGAATCAAGGGAGTAAGAAAAATTCATCAGTGATTTAAAAGATTAGAGATTCTCTACTTGAGTAGATGAAGAAAAATTGTACATTCACAGGTTTGAAAATTCGATGTTGTAAAAAGGTTGCTTTTTCTCAAACCAATCTGTAGATCCCAGTCAGAATACCTATGATAATTTTCTGGAAATAAACATTCTACATTTTTGTATGAAAAGGACCTAGGTGAGGCAGTCTTAAAGTAGGAAGGTTTACTATGATTACCAAAACCTACAGTAAAGCTACACTGGTTATGACAGTTTGGATTTTCACACAGTAATAAACTTTTAAGTCAGTACAGTAGTTTAAAGAGTCCAGTAAGAAGTCCACAGATGTAGGGACACTTCATTTATGTGAAAATAGAACTAAAGAAGTGGTCTTTCCACTAAATGTTGCTGGATTAATTGGACATTCATGTGAAAATGAAATTTGACCTGTTCACACCAGATGCAAATGTCAATTCCTTTTTAGAGGGAGTGGTGCTAGGGATTGAACTCAGGACCTTGTACTTGCTAGGCAAGTGCTGTACCACTTGAGATAAATCCCCAAACCTAGCAAAAGTCAATTCCAACTGGACTGTAGATCTAAGTGTAAAAGAATTATTTTTGTAGAAAGTAAATGTATTTTCATGGTCTTAAAGTAGCTCAGAATTCTTGAAGAATATACATATGCTGCACGTACTGTATCAGGTGATGTAAATTTCTATCATATGATGCCATTAAGAAATTAACAGAAAGGCATAGAGTAGAAAATATTTGCAACAGAAACCAGGGATGGTAGCATACACCTGTAATCCCAGCACTCTGTACACTGAATCAGGAGGATTATAAATCTGGAGAATTTAGGAGTCACCAAGTTAGTGAGACCCTGCCTTAAAATAAAAAAATAAGAATGGCTGAGGATGTAACTCACTGTGAGGCCTGGGTTCAATCTCAGTACTAGTGGAGGAAGAGTATAACAAAATATAACTAATAAAGATCTTGTATCTAAAATACATAAACAAGTCCTCCAGACCACCCACTAGAAAAACTGGCAAAAGACCAAAACAGAAAGTATCTAAATAGGCTGAAAACATGTGAACAGGTACTCAACATTAATCATCAAATAAATGCAAGATAAAAAAACACTACTTTAAAATTGGATCTCCGGGGGTTAGGGATTTAGCTGAAGTGGTAGAGTGCTTGCCTAGCAAGTGCAAGGCCCTGAGTTTCATCACCAGCACCAAAAAACAAACAAACAAAATAATTGGAACTCCTGTGCCCTGTTGATGAGATTATTATATGGGATAATCATAATGGTTAGACGGTCCAGAGTTTCCTCAAAAAATTAAAAAACCAGGCTTGGTGGCACATGTCTGTAATCCCAGCACTCAGGAGGCTGAGACAGGATTACTACAAGCTCAAGGTCAGCCTGTACTACAAAGCAAGACCCTATTAGAGAAAAAAAATTTTAAAATAGAACTACCATTTGATCCAACCATCTCACTTCCAGGTACATATTCAAAAGAATTGAAATCATGGTCTTAAAGAGATTGGGGGGACAGTGCTGGGGATCGAACTCAGGGCCTTGTACTTGCTAGGCAAGTGCTCTACTGCTTGAGCTAAATCCCCAACCCCTTGAAGAGATTTTTTTTTTTTTTTTTTTGGTAAGTACTGGGGCTAGAACCTGGGGCCTTCACACTGGGTTACGTTCCCAGGCTCTTTTTTTTTTTTGGGTGCCAGGGATTGAACTCAGGGACTTGTGCTTGTGAGGCAAGCCCTGTAACCACTGAGCTAAATCTCCAGCCCCTCCACCTTTTTTTTTGTTTGTTTGTTTCTGAGACAAGGTCTTGTTAAGTTCTCCGGGCTAGACTCAAACTTGGAATCCTCCTGCATCAACCTTCCAGAGTGCTGGGATTGCAGGTACCTGCCAACCACCATTCCCAGCTTGAAGTGATTTATGCTCATGTTCCTAACAGCCCTGCCCTCAATACCCAGAAGGTCAGAACAACCCAAATACCCATTGACTGAATAAACAAAATATATATGTATTCAGTGAAACATTGTTCAGCCTAACAAAAAGCTGTCACATACTCAGACATGGCTGGATCTTGAGGACATTACGCTAAGTGAAATAAACTGGACAGAAAAAGACAAGTGCCATAATATATAAAGTGTCTAAAGTCAAACTCAGTAGACCCATGGTTCTTAGAGACCGGGTGGGAGGGTGTAGTGGAAAGGGAGTTGTTCAGTGGGGAGAGTTTCACAACATATTGAATATACTTAAAGTTCCTGAACTATAAATTTAAAAAGAGTTGAGATTGGCCAGGCATGGTGGCACACGCCTGTGATCCCAGCACTGGAAGCTAAGCCAGGAGGATTGCTACAAGTTTAATGCCAGCCTGAACTACATAGCAAGGCCCTATCTCAAAAAAAAGTCAAGATGGTAGATTTTTATGTTCTATGTTTTTTACAATAAAAAAAACCTACCACTTTTCCCACAGCAGAATGGCAGAACAACAGAGTGACAACCACTTTGAAACAAAGTCTCCTGTTACCTTTTTTGTGGGAGCGGTGCTAGGGATCAAACTCAGGGCCCAGCACTTTGTTATGCAAGTGCTTTACCACTTGAACTAAATCCCCAGCCCCTGACGTTACCTATTAAATTTGAACAAACTACATACACTCTTTGACTCAGCAATCCCTTTACTACATATATACTGACATAACACAAATATACGTACAAAAAAAACAAAATGTTCATAGCAGCATTTTCTGTTACAGCCCCAAACTGGAAACCATCCATACATCCATCCTCAACAGAGTGGCTAACTCACTTCTTTGTATGCATGCAGTGAGATACATGATGCTGAGCGAAAGGAACCAGACACAGAAGAACAGCCATTCCATTTATACAGAGCTCAAAAACAGGCAAAGACTAACGATGTTAGAAGTCAGGATATTGGTTACCTTTGGGGCTCAGGAGGAAGTCTTTTAAAGCGTTAATAAGGCTTGCTCTCTTCACTTGGGTGGTGGAAACAGAGGTGTGTTTATTTTGTAATAATTGAGCTGTACATTCAAATGGGTGTATCTTTGTGTGCTGTGCTATAATAAAACAGGAGAGGAGAGCCAGGTATGGTGACTGTATAAAGAGGTTGAGGCAGGGGATCTCAAGTTTGAGCTCAGCTTGGGCAACTTAGCAAAACCCTGTCTCAAAAAATAAGAAGGGCTGGGATGTACAGTAGCTAGCACAGAGGCAAGGGGATAAAGCTGCCAGTTATCACCTTTCTGTGTCTTTCCCTCCCTAGCTTTTCACAGAGGTCCTCCAGGATCCAGGGGACCAATGATCCCGCCACTGCTGAGCCTCCCCCCTCCTCCCAGGGGAAGAGGCCCATTTCGGGGAGGCCTGGCCCCCAGGACTAGTCCATATGGTCGTGGCTGGTGGGGGGTCAGTGCTGAACCTCCCTTTCTGGGGCCAAGCCACGGGGGGCCCTCCAGGGAGAGTTTTCACAAAGAGCAGAGAAACCCTCGAAGGCTCAAAAGCTGGTCTCTCATCAAGAACACCTGTCCGCCTGAGGACGGCCCCCAGGTCATGGAAGGTGAGGTCCACTTTGTCACACCCATTCCTCCGGTGGCGGCCAGGACTCCTCTCCTTTTGGGGCTGCCCCCCCATACTGGGGCTTGAACCCTGGGTTCCATCCCAGCACCTGCACCCCTAACCCACCCCAAAAAGTAACTGGAGATGGTAGGGGGTACTCTGCTTTGCATTACTATTGTTGTCTTACTCAGATTTTAAACTGCTGGACTTTCGCTCCTCCACAGACAAATCCAACCGCCCTGTCTGTCGACACTTTTCTAAAAAGGGCCACTGTCGATATGAAGACCTCTGTGCCTTCTACCACCCGGGTGTCAATGGACCTCCTCTGTGAGACGTGCCTTCCCTTCCAGGCTGGGAGGGTACTCTGACCTTGAGGCCGTGGGACTCCCTGTGGCCTGTGATGGCGACTGCGGCTCTTCACCCCACACCCACCCACCACTGCCCCGTTTAGGGTCCAGAGTTGTGTCTGGTCACTGGTGCCCGGTGTGCTCCGTCTTCTGACCCAGCCTCCAGGGACTCGCCTCGGGGACCCCGCGCACCCTCTTCAGCTGCCTCCCGGATCTGCCCTCCACCAAATGACCGCGGAACAGGAAACCTCTGGTGCTGTTTCTTGTGCATCTGTCCACCTGTCCCCCGCTACCACCTTTCCTTCCCGGGAGCCTGGAGTGTTCCCTCCCCCTCGAGCTGCTTGTCCGGAGTCTTCTGTGACACACCAGTCTCTTCAGCTGCTGGTGCAGGGCCACTCCCCTGCCTCTGGACAGTGTAGTTGCTCTGTCAGTAGCATGGTCCCCACCGCTGTGGTCTGTGATCACTGTGCTTTGTGAAGCTGTTCGCGCGTCCCCTCATATCCTCTCGGTATCTGTGACAGTGTTCTCGTGACTTCTCAACACTTAAGTTTTTCTGCCAAAATGAGGGAGGCTCCCAGTGCCCTCTAGACTGTCCCCACCTCCCAGCACGGAAGGACTAAGCCCCACAGGCGGCCTCCCTGTGCCGCTCTTCTGGTGTGCATTATTCCAGGTCTGGCACAGGCCAGTGATGTCGTGTGGGCCTCAGCCGGGCCGCCCCGCCTGTCCTCTCCAGCCTGCTTTAGTGAGACAGTCATTGTGAGGCTGCCAGCCGTTCCTGTGAATGCTGTGAATCTCCGCCTGGCCCGTCTCTGGGTGGAAACCGGACAGTACTGCCACCCTCTTCAGACCCTCTTTCCTCACACCCCTGGCACTGGTTGTTTTCTGTGAAAACGGTGGTGAACGGTTCGGTTCTGAGCTGGCCTTGAGGAAATGGGTTGCAAGTTGTGTGGGCCAGCAGGAATGATGAGAGCCATTGGAGAACAGAAAATGAATTTTTTTTCTTATTAACATTTTTTTATATTAGTAATAAACGCAGTGGAAACCAGCATTTTCTTTAACCCGTGTTCCAGTCATCTCTGGAGGTGCAGATGAGGCCATGCTGGGCAGACTCGTTTGTTCTTCCTTGAGTTCGGACGGTGGTGATGGGAAGGGGCAGCACCCAAACCCTCTGCAGCCTGCGAACTGAGTGTCCTGTCAGCCAGCTGGGTGCGTGGCGCCAGGGCCAATGTGCATAGAAGAGAGGGAGAACCTGGCATCTGTGCAGTAAATAAGCATTTTACCTGCCTTTGTCCTTTTGATGTTCCTAGAGTAGTTCTGATGAGGCAGTCTTTCAACAAAAATATGACATTCAACAGGCCAGGTTGTACACTGGACACTCAATAACAGCTAAAATTGGTGCGTTTTAAATCTACAGGGAAGATGGGTTCACCCAACAGTCACAAATAGCTGTAGAGTTATACCTTTCACAAGCACTACGAAAAAGCACAATGGAGGGCAAGGACATAATGGGCGTTAAGCTAGGCGTGATGGCACAAGCCTGTCATTCAGCACTCAGGGGCTGAGGCAAAAGGTTCACAAGTTCAAACCCTGCCTGGGCAACTTAGAGACTTAGCAAGTCTCCGAAGAGATGAGCAGGAGGGGCTGGGAAAGCAGCCCAGCAATGGCGTCTGCCAGAGACCAGGGGATGAACCAGAAGGGGGACAGGAGGCAGAGGGAGGAGCAGTTAGCATTCATGGCCTGGCAGAACACAGGATTTGGATCTTGAACGAAGCAAGTCTTTCAAGTTTCAGGCAGGTGAGAAAGTTTACGATTTACACTTTGGCAATTCTGCCAAATAAAAACATGACGCTGTGTCCTTGTCTACCTTATTCACCAGATCTGGCACCATATGACTTCTGACTCTTCTCCCTAAGTCAGTGCTCATGAGCTGGAGATTTAGCTCAGTGGTTAGAGTGCTTGCCTCACAAGCACAAGGCCCTGAGTTCAATCCCCAGCACCAAAAAAACCCAAAATGACCATGAAAGGTAAACATCTTGAATCAATTCAGGACATTGAGGCAGCCGTGATAGTGCAACTAAAATACAAAAAGGACTCCTAGACTGCTTCAGAAATTGACAAGAACAATGGGCTATGTGCAAAGGGAGGCAAGAGTGTTGGGGGGGGATTGTTGGCAATGTGTCTTACTGTAGTTTTTAAAGCAGTAACCATATATTTTGTTCACACCTCACATATAAAGTAGGTAGTTAAGATATACGGGTTTTTGTTTGATGTTTTTTGTTGTTTTGGGGGTTTTGTTTTTTGAGACAGTCTTGCTATGTAGTTGAGGCTGACCTCAAACTCACACTGACCCTCCTGCCTCAGCCTCCCAA
Organism: Hystrix cristata; assembly: GCA_004026905.1. Lineage (NCBI taxonomy): Eukaryota > Metazoa > Chordata > Mammalia > Rodentia > Hystricidae > Hystrix > Hystrix cristata. The sequence continues at coordinate 20,025 of PVJO010011346.1, read as the reverse complement.
ATGCTGGGATTATAAGTGTGTACCACCACACCAGGGTTAGATATACAGGTTTTGATACTCAGATTAAAACTAGAAACAAGGGGCTGGGGATTTAGCTCAGTGATTAGAGTGCTTGCATTGCAAGCACAAGGCCCTGAGTGCGATCCCTGGTACCACCAAAATAAATAAATAAATAAACTAGAAACAAATCCAAGTTATGTGGATAGGGTAGTGGCTGAAGGTGCAAGCGTGGATGTATTTCTTTACTCCCTAAGTATTAAGCACCTACCACCTCTCAGTCTATCAGGGTTTTAAACTAGCAGTTCATTTCTCTCACAGAGGAAGGCAATCTGTGTAGTCTGCTGCCCTACTATGGTGGGGCAGGAGCATCTTAAGTGGGGCCTAGCCTTGGGCAACTCTATGACTTAGAGTCTGTTTCAAAGTGAAGAGTTTTTAAAAGGTCTGGGGTGGGGCTCAGCCTGAAGGCTCTGGGTTTGACCCTCAAGTCCACAAAAACAGAAAAGTCTGCCGAAGACAAGTGAGAATTGTGCCACCCAGGACCCTCAGTCACTCAGAATCCAAAGGCCTAGCCTTCAGCTCCATGGTCTACAACACACACTCTTCACGGTCCAGAGTAAAGCTCTAGCTTTCTCATCCATCTTCAAACTTGGGACAGGGCAGAAGACACAAGTTGCCTTTGAAGAACTTTCCTCAAAGTTAGCATGCAGCTCTTCATATTCTGCTGGTTCTGATGGCCCTGTAGCCAATACTTAGCTCTTGAAGGTATCTTTTGTGTGTGTGTGTGTGTGGTGCTGGGGATCGAACTCATGGCCTTGTGCTTGCAAGGCAAGCGCTCTAACCACTGAGCTAAATCCCCAGCCCTTGGGAAGGTATCTTGTTCAAAAACCGTGTGCTAAGCAAACTATCAGGGCTGTGGGCTGGTAAAAATGTTAGGGTGCCCTGCACAGCCTCTACCTGGCTGCTCGCTCACTCACATTTGGGGACAAAGATGGTGTCAGTGTCCTGCGAAAACCACCAGGCATGCACCTACAGTCCAGACTGTGTTCACTAGCTCCTAGCCCCACACAGGTTATTTCATTAAGAAAGGGAGAAATCACAAGGTGAGGGTTTATGTTAGGGGCTTCAAAGAGCAGGGAATTGTTCTGGCTTGGATACTGTCAAGAGGTAGAGGCAGCAAACACGGTGGCACACATTTGTAATCCCAACACTGAGGGGCTGAGGCAGGAGGATTGAGAGTTCAAGACCTGGGCAATTTAACAACTTAGCAAACTCTGTCTCAAAAAGGGCAGGGGAGCGGGCTGGGGATTTAGCCCAGTGGTTAGAGTGCTCGCCTTGCAAGCTCAAGGCCCTGAGTTCGATCCCCAGCACCAAAAAAAAAAAAAAAAAAAAAAAAGGGCAGGGGATAGAGTTCACTGCAAAGACCTTGGGTTCAGTCGGTTCAGCCTCTAATACAATGAAAAATGAAAATAATTTTAAAAAAGAAGTAGAGACAAGTTGGGTGTGGTAGCACATGCATATAATCCAGCACTCTGGGAGGCTGAGACAGCAGTTTGCAAGGTTGAGGCTAGCCTGGGCAAACTGGCAATTAGGCAAGACCCTGACTCAAGATGTTAAAAAAATTTTTAAAGGCTGGGATGTAACTCAGTTGGAAGGCCCTGGGTTGGAGCTCCAGTTCCAAAAGAAAAAAAAGAAACTATGGATTTAAGCATACTTGACATACTTTGGCTCACTGCATCCACTCCAAAGGCTGAATCTGTGCTTTCCAGCCCCTTAAAAAGCACTAATCCCCCTCAGGACGACAGACCCTTGTGATATAATCACCAACCAAAGGCCCCGCCTCTTAATATTGTTGCCCAGGAAATATGTCTCAGTATGAATTTTAGAGGAAACAAACATTTGAACCATAGCAAGCATTTGTTACACAGAGGAGCACATTAGATTTGTTTTGTTTTGTTTTTGTTTTTATGAGTCAGGGTCCACTTTGTAGTTCAGGCTGGCCTCAAACTCACAGCAATTCTCCTGCTTCAACCTCCCTAGTGCTGGAATTACAGTGTGCATCACCACACCCACCTAAACCACATTAGGTTTCTGCATTGCCACCGCATTTCCAGTGTCTGGCATAGTACCAGGCCCCAAAGAAACACAATTTGAGTTGATCAATACAATTCACCACAGAGTGGTCGGGGAAGACTCAACTCTGACTGGGAGAAGCAGCAGTACAGCAGACTGTCCAGAAATGTAAAAGGGTGATCAAGGGAACAAGCAAGCCAAAGAATTCCTTGGTTGGATCCTACTTCGCTTCAGTGGAGTAGAAGGCTGCGTGCATGGCCAAGGCTGTCTGTTTAGCAGGGGCTTACGGAGGCTACAACTCAATGAGGACAAAGGAAAGACGCATCAGAAACATGTAGGATACTATCTACTGTTTAAGGAGAGTCTCAGGAAAAGGCAGGAGGGCTGGGAGGATAGCTCCGTGGCAGGGTGCTTGCCCACTTTGTGTGAAGTCTGGGGTTCACCCTAGGAATACAAAAAAGGGAGCAGACGGGGGAGGTGAGGGAAGAGACAATAAATTTGAAATAAAGGCTCAAAGCCTCAAATATGTGATGAAAAACAAGGTGCTTACCCAAGAAACAACAAACTCCACATGGGATAAACACAAAACAGTCCAAACCAAGATGCAGTGCAGTCAACCTGCCGCAAGCCAAAGAGGAAGAGCTAATCTTGGAAGAGAACCAGAACTGGTCAAATTGAAAAGGTGTGCAGTTAGCTTTTCCGCACCCAGGAAAAACCAGGCACGGGGGAGCTGACAAGCTACTGACCCTCAAATCCTCTGGTGCAGACCTGCTCCTTTTATAACCCTACAGACCGCTGGGAGGCGTCGCATGACCTGTGGCCCTCCCACGAGGCCCCGCCCCTTAAGGGTTCCGCGGAACCTGCCAGCGCCCTGGGAACTAAGTCTCCAACCACAGGAAGAGATACAGTCACATCCTGTAGGAACCATAGCACGTGTACACACACACAGTGTCCGAACTACAGCACGTGTACACACACACACCCCTAATTTCTAATCCAAAGGAAAATTTTAAAAAACAGCGTCAACCAGAAATTCGATGTCCAGCCGGCACTGGTGTCCTAATTCTGTAATCCCAACCCCCGAAAGTCAGTTTGGACTAGGTAGTGAGACTTTGTCTCAAAAAAATGAATAAATAATAATTTCAAACACAACCAAAAACAAGACGAAGACACTCCCAGATAAACAAGGACTAAAAAGTTATTTCTAGCAGGTTTGTCTTATAATGTATTAAAGAAAGTTCTCCAGGTTAAGAAGAGTTGACGCCAGCCAGTAACTTCAAACTAAGGAAGAAACAATGATTATTTGTCAGTTAAAAATAAATCTTAAGGGCTGGGGATTTAGCTCAGTGGTTAGAGGGCCTAGCAAGCACAAGGCCCTGAGTTTGATCCCTAGCACCCTAAAAAAGAAATAAAAATTAAAAATTTTAAAAAGATACAAAGAACCTCAAAGATGTAATATGTAATTACCTTAACGTACCATAAACATATTTTAATATCTTAACTGATTTAAATTACGTAAGACAATAATTATAAAATTGTACCATCAGGCTTATAACATCAAAAGCTAATGTGTCTGTATATACACACCCATGCACACATATACACCAGAATGACAGTAGAAACGATGGGGCAGAGGCACTGGAGCTATACTGGCACAGGATAACAACAACAGGTAGTAACACCAACCCACAAGAAGAAATGAAACGAGTGCCAGAAATACTGTTTAACATAAGACTTCATCAAACGTATCTTTCTCATTTCCTCTCAGCTCCTTTAAAAGATACAAAATTATATCACGTGATAATCATATCACTATCTTATGGAGATTGTAACATATAGATGTGAATTTTAACCACTCCTGTTAACATAGTCCTCAAAACATTAGCCAGAGCAATCAGGCAAGAGAAAGAAATAAAAGGGGCATGTACAGGAAAGAGCAAAGTCAAAATGTCATTATTTGCAAATGACATGAACCTGTACTTGGAAGACCCAAAAAATTCCATCAGAAGACTTTTAGAATTAATAACCAAATTTAGCATGCAAAATAAACATACAAAAATCCCAGCATTCTAGTGAGCTGAGACATGAGGATTGAAAGTTCAAGCCCAGCCTGGGGAATTTAGCAAGACCCTGTCTCAAAATTTAAAACACAAAGGGGAGGGAGGCTGGGCTGGGGCTGTAGCTCAGTGTGAAGGCCCTGGACTCAATCCCCAAAACCACAAAAAAGAAAAAAAGAAAAAGAAAAAAGAAGGGAACGGGGCTGGGGATTTAGCTCAGTGGTTAGAGTGCTCACCTAGCAAGCACGAGGCCTTGAGTTCGATCCCCAGCACCAAAAAAAAAAGAAAAAAAAAGAAGGGAACACTATGAACAACTAACAACAAGGAATAACTTGAATAAGTACGAATAACTACGAACAAAATCAGACATGAAACACAGGGTATAGGGCCGGGGATTTAGCTCAGCGGTTAGAGTGCTTGCCTCGAAAGCACAAGGCCCTGAGTTCGATCCCGAGCACCTCCCCGCCAAAAAAGAAAGAAATATAGGGTATTGCAAATCTACCTTACAGAAATGAAAAGAAAAAAGAAGTCTAGGAAAAGCTAGGAACAACTGTGAGCCAACAAGTCAGCGGACTTACTTGAAATGAACAAATGGTTATAAATACCAGCCCCTGAAATCAAGAGCACACCGGGCTGTGGTTTGAGTGTGCGTCGTCGGTTCGTGTGTTACACGTCTGGTGCTCAGGGAGGCAACGTTAATCGGGGGGGGTTGTATATATTTAGGCCCCCCCAAGAGATCAAGGTGATTTGCAAGAGACCCTGCGTGAGTTTTGCGAGAGGGCTGTTATTACAACCTCAACGTAGCCTGGCCGACCCCCTCTTCTGGGTGGGATCCGGCCGCTGCAGTCAGCCGACGGGAAGGGCAGCCCCTTACTTCCCAGGATCTGCGCCGCTCAGCCGAGGACAGGCTGACGACGAAGCACCGAAGCGCTCCAATCCCGTGTAATCACAGCCTGTGCACGTTTAAATTCACTTTGGAAGGAAAAGTGTAAGTAATCAGCAGAGAACAGGTCACAGGAACGTGGGTGGGCCCGCTCCGACCGGCCGTCGCCCGCCGGCTTCCCGCTCGGCCCCTCCGCGGTGCCGGGTCCTGACTCTCGGTCTTACTTCTGCTGCGTGACTGGACACTGTGAAGGAAACACAGGTAGGTTCCCCTGACGCCATTCAGAGCGCGGCAACAAGACCTGACTTTCCCTCCGCGCGTCGGTGTCCCGCAGCGCCGCGCTCGCGCCTGCGCAGTCTCGCGCCTTCCGCCCTCACGCGCGTGCGCGCCGGCTTCCGGCGGCGGGGCCCACGCGGACGCCGCTCTGCGGCCGGGGAGGAGGCAGCCTTGGCCCGAGCGCGGAGGGCTAAACGCCGCGCGGAGAAGGCCCTTCCGGAAACGCCTCCCCGACCTCACGCCCGCTTCCAGTCTCTGTTGTCTGAACAGCCGGGGAGATGCGGTTGGCCGCGGTCCTCCTGCAAGCCTTCCTGAGCTTACCTTTCGACCTCGGAGCCCGTGAGGGCCGTACGGGCCGGGAGAGCTGCCGGAGAAGCCCCAGCGGCGGAAACGGGGCTTTAAAGCAATTTAGCAGCCGGGCGTGGTGGCACACGCCTGTAATTCCAGCACTTGCGACGCTGAGGCAGGTGGATCGCCGCAAGTTAGAGGCCACCCTGGGCTACATAGTGAGGTCAAGGCACATAGCGAGTTCAAGGCCAGCCTGAACTACATGATGAGACCCTGTCTCAAAAAAAAAAAAGCAATTTAGCAAGAGAGGCGAGGCGAATATCAGGAAGGACAGAGTACCGGCTGGATGCTAGGTACCAGGGACCCACAGCCTCCAAGGTTTTCAAAGTATCTTCCTTACTTTTTCAACGGTATGTTTACTTAGTATTCGTAAAATATTTGGTAGCAGAGCATGGTGGTGCATACCTGCAATCCGAAGCACTTGGGGAGGCTGAGGCAAGAGGATGTTCGACGGCACCAATGCATTATGTACATTATGAAATATTTTAAAAATAGGAAATGAAAAAGATGGAATAATAAGTAACAGTTTTGATGAGAAATAGAATATTTTACGCTCAGAAAATTATTATATTTTCAAGTGAAAGCCATGGGACTATGCTTACTTATTTTTGAAAATTATGTGTTACCAATCTGTGATACAAACATTTGATGGTCTGATTCTAAGATGAGTTCATCGCAACACTTGGTGTTAAGGATGGTCCGAGCTGAGAGAGGTTAACACAAACACATCATACATTCACACAGAAATGCCCCCTGATGTACTTGTCAAAATGGGACTCAGCCAGGAAAGTCTCAGCGCTAAGTGATGGAGAAGTTTCTGTCTCTCCTCAGCTCCTAGGTTCCTGTTCTCTCCTAGGCAAGCTGTCGACAGACGCTGTCCGGCGCCGGCTCTGTGGAGGCGCCCAGAAGCCCAGGTGGTAGGCAATGGCCAGGCCTACAGCTGCAGAGTGACTGGGCAGGCAGCCCGAGCGAGGACCCGTCCTGCAGGAAATGAGACAGCTCCCTGAGGTCAGACTTCCGGCTTGTCAGAGGGACCGGGAGCAGGCCACGCGCGCAGCCTGGAAATCCACGGTGCCCGCAGAGTGGCCTCCTTCTCGTGGGACAAATTTCTCTGGTGCTTCTCCCTCAAGGCCTAAACTTCTCACAGGATTTTAAGTGCAGACAAGTCGGTATCCAAACTGAACCGGAAAATCTGGAGGACACGTGTAATGTGTGCCTTTGTCTGTGTGTACGTGTGTGTGTGTGTGTTTATAAGCATGTATGCGTTTTTGTACGCCCGTGTTTGTGCACATTTCTGTACGTGTGTGTTTTTCTCTAAAACATCCTCGTGCTGGCCAAAATTACTGGTTGCTCCACCCCACCCTGCAGGTCTTGAGGAAATGAATTGCTCTCCATTTGCAGCCAGGAAAGAGGTGTCAGCATAAGTGTTGGGGAAGCTGGTCCTCATTGGTCTTGGAATAAGGAAGCCAGCTAAACGGAGGAGTCCTGCTTTACAGGATTCTGCATCCATAAAATTGTTGTGAATTGTATAATTATATAATGTAAACCTGATAAGCTCCCTCAGAGACTGGGGCAGCTATCAGTCCCATCTTACAGATGAGGAAACCAGAAGGTGGCATGAAACATACTTGCTAGAGTTGGATTCTGGGCCTCAGATCAAGGACCCGAGTACAAAGTGGCTCAAACCCTTCACAAGATGAGCGAGCAGCACGATCCCAAGTGAGCCTGAGCAGGGAAGCCTCGAGCAGAGCAGGCCTGCCGAAGCTGAGCGCCAGCCTGCACTGGGGGGAGCTGATGGGAAGCCAGGTGAGCACCGAGAGCTCTCATCTCCACAGAAAGGGTCTAGAGCATGTCTGAAGAGGGGTCAAGAGGTGGAGGACTTGCTCGCTTAAACAAAGAGACACAGCTGTCTTCACACACTGTCTGACAGAGAGAGATGGCGGAGAGAAGGGATCAGACCAGCAATGGCCAAACGACAATGGACAGCTTCTTGGCGTAAAGCTAGCCCTGGACATGGAGATCAGTGCTTACAGGAGACTGTCAGAAGGGAGAGAGGAAGGGCAAAGTCTCTCCGAGTGAACGAGCATCTGCAGGTCACGGCGCACAACCGGAGGAAAGCTGAAGGGAGTTGTGGAAGAATCGCAGGTGAGAGTGTCACTGCTCTCATTCTGCCTCAGCAGCTGGGAATGTGTGCACTGAAGAGATGGATGTCTCGGGGAAATGTATTCACTTGAAGAATACTTCCAAACAGAATCAAGCAGTGAGAGGCTGGGAGATGATCAGGAAAATGATGATCAGATGACCGGAAAGATTAGAGACACATCGATCTATTACAAATACACTGTGATATGTGCTGAAGTAGTAATTTGGGCTATAAATGCTGATGTCACAGTCGGTCTTCCCGCTGACCTTGTCTGGAGGACCCAGAACTCTTGATACACTAGTGACGATGTGAACATTACACTGGAAAATTCTCAGGGAGAGGAAGTTGCACAAAAAAGTATAGTCTGTCTGTCTGTCTTTTTATTGGATTTTTTGTGTGTGTGGAGAGCAGTACTATGAAGTTTATTCATAACTTTTATTCTTTTTCTTATTAATAACTTTTAAAGTATGTGTAAATTTTGACATAGCAATTTGACTTCTAAGGATTTGTCCCAAAGGAAAATCATCATAGCTAAAGATACTTGCACTTAAATACTCAGCAAAGCATTGTTTATAAAAGCAAAATGTTGGAAATAGCCTCACTGTCTAAACAGTGAAGGACTGGTTTAATATATTATGGCATTATCCACAAGGAATAACTATGCAGCTACTAAAACGACGATAGAGAAACACATGAAGCAACATGGAAACTTTCATGATACATTAAGTGACAAAACTGGTTACAAGTGGAATGTTTAATATGAACTGATTTTTACAAATAAACATAGATATAGATATCTGTATTTAATTTTTATATTTTATCTTAGCTAAAAGGCCAAGAAGAAATCTACATTTAGTTTTCAAAATCTGCTTATAGACCATCTTTGCTTTCAGCTTTATGGTTTTCTGCCTTCTTTATAATTAAAACATTTTACTTTTTAATAAGAATGCAGTGTTGAAGGGGCTGGGGATTTAGCTTAGTGATTAGAGTGCTTGCCTTGCAAGCACAAGGCCCCAAGTTCAATCCCCAGCACCAAAAAAGAAAAAAACAATCAACAAGAATGCGGTGTTGAAACACAACCAGCAATTATTATCGAGTAATCAATCAGGAAACAAGCATTTCTGAATCAACAAGTAACCCCTCTAATCTTTTATGCCTATTTGTAAGAGCACAGAATCTGAGTTCATACGGATGAGGTAACTGCATTGCAAAACTTGTTGGACCAAGACAACATTCTAAAATCATAATCTATGCTGACCCGCAGAGGAGGGAAATAAACTTGCTCTCTTATTTTTCTAAGAGAAAAGCATGCATCTTGAATGTTCGAGATGGAAAGGCTGACCCGGACAGCTTGGTTCTCCAAGGACGTGGTTCTCTTCTCCTCTCTGTCTCCAGAGAGATCTTCCCGAGCCAGAGCAGTCCCCAGAAACAGCGAGCAAAAACAGGCAAATCTGTTAGCTATTCCTAGTCAGATGTGTCAATGTGCAGGAGAGAATGTCTCCTTGGTTCAGCCAAGACAGATAACCCAGTCACACAGGCTTTGGGAAGCCGCAATACCCTGAGACATGGTGCTTCGGCACGTGGAAGCTCCTTAAAAGTTCCGAAGCGCCTGGCTACTCTCCTCTACTATTAGCCACTGGATCGTCCAGTGCAGCTGGACAGGAAGCCGCAGGCTGGAGCCAGTTCTCAATAGGCCCTCACTGCAAGCTTCAGCCGCTGCGGTTTGCTTTATTTAGTATCGCTCCACATGAAGGGTAAACGGAGACACTCCAGATTTTCTTTGGTTGCACTGAGAATGCGGCCGGCCCTGCATGTCCATGGGGTGGTCCACATTCAGGGATTCAGGCAATTTTCAGTATCAAAATATGTCAGCTCATAGTTTCAGTCCGTGGTCCGTCAGCTGGCACCACTGCTTTTGAGTCCACGGCAAGACAGTCCGCCATAGTGAGAAGTATGCGATGGGGGCAAGCTGGTCACCTCATGGCAGCAGTCCGATTCTGAGGCTGGAGAAGTAGTCTGCACTTCTTGACGGGAGGAGCTAGTGCAGACACTACAGTCGGCACAGCGCAGGGGACAAGGGCACATTCCACCGGAACAAACCCACAGCGCCGTGAGGATGAAATCCCAGGTCCCTCACCCTTTCCAGGAAGATGGTCTCGCTCTTGTGCTCTGAGATCTCTGCCACTTCCCCAAGGCACAGTAAGGAGGCAGGCGCAGTCTCCCCGAGGACAACAATCCCGTGCACCCTGCTTTCTTCTGTACCCACAGATCTCAGCCCAGGCCCTTCTGGCACATGCTCAATATTCAGAAAACACTTTTAGATTGGTGAAGAGATGAAGGTTGAAGAGTCAGCATAACCAAAGTCGCCACAAAGGCTCTGCTGCCATGTTTGAGGCCTCTTATTGGTTTTTTGAGACAGGGACTCACTGTGTAGTCCAGGCTGGCCTTGAACTCACAGTGATCCTTCTGACTCAGCCACCCGAGTGCTGGCATTATGGGCGCACACCACCACACTCAGCAAGAGGTACAGTCTTTAAAACAACCATAATTTTAAAAATTAAAAAAAAAAAAAACAAACAACCATAACTGAAGGGGAAGAAGAGGAAGACCCACCTGGAGTGGTTGTTGAAGAAGAACTGTTCCACCAACAGGGCGCCCCATGAGCATGCAATAGAAGTTCTACAATTATGTAAGTTTCTTGTCTGCTATCTTCCTTGATAGGCAGAAGTATGGTTTTCCTCACCTCTACACTGCAGAGCTTTCTTAAAGAACAGAATGTTCTTTATATTTCCTTTCATGAATTTTTAAGCTGCAGATCTGAGGGCTTTGGTTTTCTTTCTTTTTCTTTTTCTTTTTTTTTTTTTTTTTTTTTTTTTTTTTTTTTTTTTTTTTTTTTTTTTTTTTTTTTTTTTTTTTTTTTGGTGCCGGGTATCGAACTCAGGGCCTTGTGCTTGCAAGGCAGGCACTCTAACCACTGAGCTAAATCCTCAGCCCGGTTTTCTTTCTGACAATGAGAATTTTGTAGAGAAATCGTACCTATACCCTTTGTTGCAAGGTGTGAATTACTGGCACTGAACTAACTGCGTACCACTTGGCAAGTGTCCCTCGATTTGTTTCACCATTTTTTGGTATGTGTGTATGTTTTCTTAAAAATTCTTACGAAGGAGGGGAGGACAAATAAACCACTGTCTGAGTATAAACTGAAGATTGGTTTGTGTAAATCAGCAATCTGCTCATGATTATTCTCTGCTGTATATAATGGTGTTGTGAGGGAGGAGTAAGCATTTTTTAAATATATTGAACTTTTATGCTGATTTTTGTGACAAACAATCAAGGTTAAAAATTTTGTCTTGCTTTGTTTTTATTTATTTGTGTGTGTGTGTGTGTGTGTGTGTGTGTGTGTGTGTGGTGCTGGGAATCGAATTCAGGGCTTTGCACTTGCTAGGCAAGCACTCTACCACTGAGCTAAATCCCCAACTTGCTTTGTTTTTAAATAGGAAAGAAAAGAGAAATTTTATAGGAAGGCAACATTAACCTAATCATCATATAAGCATACTGGATGAAGGACTCTGCAAATCTGCTCTATGGTTATTTCTCTTAAATTCTCAATCCATGCAGGCAATAAGGTTGGGCAGCAAGTGGTGGGATGAGGGAAGGGTTTCTCTACTAAAATGCATTGTTTTTAAAATAGTGTAACATGCTTAAATTACTTATCTGCATTAATAAATAAAGAGCTATTTTAATACTTAAAAAAATAAAAAGGAGCCCCTACTTTGTGGAAGATGCTTGAGGGCATCCCAGGAGTTGCCCAGACTCCCCCTATCACAGGTACAGAGATGTAAAAGTGTAAAATTGTTTGAAAGACTTTGCTTTGAGAAGAGAGTCTTGCTGTCTGGGGTGAGCTAAAGAGTGTTTCCACATGTTCAGCCTTCCAGGCGCTCAGGAGCTGCTGCAGCTGTGGTCTAAGGTGCCCAGCTGTAGACGGCAGCAGGCTGTGACATGCAGAAGTTGTGGGGTCATGGAGGATTCCACCCAATTTCAAACGAAGGCCAGGAAGGATCAATACATGAAGTTCTGAGAGTGAAGATGAAGTTGCAATTAGGACCTCAGGAGGCGAGATGCCAGGGACATGGAACATGGAACATCCACCATGGAAAGCTTCAGACAGCGTGCAGAGCTGGCCCAAGAAGCCACGTGGGCTGCAACCAGTGAGGCCCAGAGCGGGGTGCTGCCTGAGCCTTTCGGAGCCCACGTGCTACCACCACCTGCCCCGGACGCTGGACTTAATGTTTGCCCTGCTGGGTTTCAGCCTTGCTGTGGCCCGATTCCTTTCTCTTTCCCTGTTCCTTCCTCTGGGAAAGGGAACGCTTACTCTGTGCCATTGTATCTTGGTACTGTGTTTCTTGCCTTCGATTTTGCAGGGGCTCACAGTGAAGAGTGGCCTTGAGGCTCAGAAGGGTGTTGGACTCTGACCTTTGAGAAATGCTGGAGCTGCTGAGACTTCAGCTGTTATGGACAGACTGAATGTGTTTTGCATGATGAGATGGAAATGAGCCTTTGAGCCCGGGTAGAATGTTATGGTTTAGGTTTAAAAATGTCCCCTCAAAGGCTCACATGTTCAGATGTGGAGATTTTGGGAACTGATTAGAGTATGGGGCAGTAACTTCATCAATGACGAACTTGTAGTTGGATGTGTTCTTAAGAGTCAGGTCCAGACTGGAGGAAGCAGGTCACTGGTGCGTACTTTTGAAGGACACGTCCTGTCCCCAGCCCCTTCCTCTTCATCCCCCTCCCCCCTTCTGGGCTGCCATGAGCTGAGCAGCTTCCCTCCTCCAAGCCCCTCCCCCCCATGTTTCTGACTTGGAGCCAGCCAACCATGGATGGAAAGCTCTGAAACTGTAGGCCAAAATAAACCTTTTCTTCCTTGCAGGTATTTTGTCCCCACAACAAAAAGCTGACTAATACAGCACTCCATTTCAATTTCTACATTTTGTTCTTTTTTTTTCTTCAAAAATCATTTATTGAGGCTGGGGCATGGTGGCACACGACTATAATTCCAGCACTCAGGAGGCCGAGGCAGGAGGATTGCTGTGAGTTCAAGGCCAGCCTGAGCTACATAGTGAGCTCAAGGCTGGCCTGAACTATGTAACGAGACCCTGTCTCAAAAAATTATATCATTTATTGAAAGCAATTATGATTTTTATGTTAATTGTGCACATGTGCTCTTTTTCACCATAACCTCCACCCAGAACTGCTCTCAGTTTGCCCGGACTCCACAGAGCTGTCTCTTCTGAGCCTTTGTTTATAATTCCGACTCCCTGAAAGCTTCCTTTGTCTATTCAGCGAGATGCACTTGACTTCCTTTCTGGGTCTGTTTTGACCTTGCTTCCTCCTGGAAGCAGTTTCTCAGCACCAATTATAAAAAGTTGCATATATCAGCTTACTCAGCCCCATTGTGAATTTTTTAAAACTCACTGAAGGCTTTCAGAGAGCCTGGCACATAACAACTGCTTTATAAGATGTTTTCTAAATGAAGCCGGGGTGTTGACACACACCTGTAATCCCAGCTTCTTGGAAGACTGAGGCAGGAGGAATGCAAGTTTCAAGCCAGCCTGGACAACATAGACCCCATCTTAAAATAAAAAAATAAAAAAGGGCTGGAGATGTAGCTCAGTGGCAGAGCACTTGTGTTCCATCCTCACTACACCCCTCAACACACGAATGTTTTTGTTGGGCTGGGATGTAGCTCAGTGATAGAATGCTTGCTTAACATGTTTGAGGGTCTGGTTTGATCCCTAGGACTGCCAAAAAAAAGTCTCAGCTGGTAGCAGCTACATCTTTCTTGTTGCCTGAGCCAGAAACGAAGTCACTCTTAATCCTTTTTCTTTCATCCGTGATGTCTAATCCATTAAGAAAACTTGTTGGCTCTTTTCAAAATATATTCAGAAGCTAGTTTATGGTCTCCATTAACATCACCTTTTTTTCTCACCGTGGTCTCTTTGTGAGTTTCTATTCTTCTGCCATTTCTGCCCACCCCACCCCCCGGCACAGCCCCAAGTTTGTTCTCAGCTCTGCCTCCAGAGTCAGCCTTTAACACGCAGAACGCTGCAACGACCTCTATTTTAATCAAGAAGCCACAGCTGAGCGTGGTGGCGCACACCTGTAATCAAGGGCAGGAGGGTGGCAATTTTGAGCCCCGCCTGGCTGGCTCAGAGAGCTGTGGCTTGCGCAAAGACCCTTCTCAGTGCAGAGTCTGCTTTACTGTCCCCTTCACCTTACCAACAACCTGTCCCTCACCTGCATCACTCCAGCCTGACCGGCCTCCTGGCTGTTTGGTTCTCAACACGTCAAGTGCATTCCTGTGAAAGGCTACTACTTCTGACAAACGTTCTGCTTCCAGAAAGCCATGTGGCCACAGTAATCATCTTCTTCAAAGGTTTGCTTGAATTTCATCTTACTGAGGGTGCATCATTAGTCCAGAACTACAGCCTGCCCTCCTGATACTTGTTATTTTGGGGGATTTTTGTATGTTTGTTCATTTGTTTGTTTCTGAGACAGTAACTCATACATAATTCAGGCTGGCCTCAAACTCATTATGTAGCCCAGGCTGGCCTCAACTTGTGATCCTCCTACCTCAGCATCCCAAGTGCTGGGATTACAGGTTTGGGCCACCACGCTTAGCTTCTGATACTTGTTACTTTATTAATATTTTATCCATAGCATTAACTAGAAATATAAACAGAAATCTTTATTTTATCTAGTGGTGTCACAATAATCTAGAACAGTATCCAGCACATACCGTATGTTCAGTTAACATATTTTTCGAATGGATGAATGAATGAGATACTCATGGCTTGTGGAAGGGTTGGTTAGGGGAGAGGGAAAGGAGAAAAAGAATGACCTTCCAGTTTTGGCTCCCTGCACCTTTTCTTTTTTTCTTTCTTCCTCCTTCTGGTGTTTTGAGACAGGATCTCACTGGATATCCCAGACTGGACTTGAACTCTCAGGATTCTTCCTGCCTCAGCCTCCCAAGTACTGGGATTACAGGACCTACCACCATGCCTGACACAAGCCTCAGTTTTACATAATAATTAGGCATCTGGGAGAGACTGTCCCTTCCCATTTTTGCTGAAGGTTGCAATTTTTGAAATTTTTTAAAACATTTTTATTTTTACCAAGAACATGTATTGGTACATTGTATACATAATGATCATAACCAACATGGTTATTTTGTACCTGTACATGATACAAAAAATATGGAACGCTTCACGAATTTTCGTGTCATCCTTACGCAGGGGCCATGCTAATCTTCTCTGTATCGTTCCAATTTTAGTATATGTGCTGCCGAAGCGAGCACCAATTTTTGAAATTTTGGCATGAAATTTGTATTGTTACCTATTTAAAACATCAAGGAAAAATTTTGAAGAGAAAAAATTTTTATTATTTTCCTTTTTTGGGGGGGTGCTGGGGATGGAACTCGGGGCCTTGAGCTTGCTAGGCAAGCACTCTACCACTGAGCTAAATCCTCAGCCCCCAACCCCCATTTTTGAGTTACGAGGCATTCCACAAACAGAGCTCTAGGCCACAGCGCTGGGGAGTTGGTGACCCTGCTATTCCGTGATATTCAACCGAACACTTCACACATAAGGCAACATCAAATTTTGTACATCAAAAAGTGGTGTTCTTATGACATTTGGCACACCACATTTGCTTTCCCCATTTCATTGTCACATGATTTATGCTACTGGGGCGTGAGCAAGGGTCATCCTCCTCAACAGGTCTTCCTTTGGGGCCAGGTTCTGGAGGCTGACCTTGGGAGTCCAGATAATGGCACACGATGAAGCAGTAAAACTCCAGAAAGGCCACCAGCTTCTCATCGTATGTCTTATGCAGTTGCCAAGCATTTTGTAAGACTAGTTTGAAACAGAACAAAAGAGGGCTTGAATACCATCTCTTTCCACAGACTGATAGCCGGTACCTATCAATACCGTCATCAGCTCCATCTATGCCTCTCACAAACTGGTGACACACTTCAGTCATGTTTGACTATGGAACGTGGATCTTCTCTTTCAGTTTCTGGGAATAACCATCGGCAAGACTCAGGATGGATACCAGCCCCAGATGGGGTGACAGCGACAGTATCATTCCATCTGTCTGTCCTGTCATTCCATCTGCAGACAACATTGCTTTGCTGTCAGTTTGGTAATTAAATGCGCCTCTCTCCTTCTTCTCTAGAGTCACACCTGACTCCCGTGGAGCTTTGTCAACGTGATCCTTGCTCACCATACCTGTCGCCTGATGCCCCATTGAACTGGGCTTATCCAGAAGTGCAATACTTGTAAAAAACTTGTTCAATACCAAATAATATCATCCAGAGGGTTACCCTGTAAGTGCCTCCACAAACCGACACTGTATTCCTCATGTTTAGTATTTGGGTTTTTACGCCAACATGGCTGAAAGCAGAAAATGCAGCCCAGGCCTGTGGCACACAACAAAATTCATAGCCAAACTGACTGGGCTTTCCCCAAATAAACTGTTTGCACCCATGACGACCAAAACAAGGAAGCATAGACTCATCAAAGCCGAAATATGTTTCACTCCTGTCTTAGTTACTTTTCTAGAGCCAATGGTTTGTAAGAGAGTAGATTTAATACAGGACATTTATAAGTTACAGTATTTACCTTTGAGCCAAATGCAGAAAGAGTGCAGAATGTCTAGCTATGCACTGGAGACCCAAAAGATCCAATCAAGGGCTGGGAACCCACAGCACTGTTCTGCATAGGTCCATGTCTGCAGATGATGGCTGAAGAAATTTTTTTTTTTTTTTTTTTTTTGGTGCTGGGGATTGAACTCAGGGCCTTGTGCTTGCAAGGCAAGTGCTCTAACCAGTAAACCAAATCCCCATCCCCAATTACTGGAACCAGGATACGATGCTCACAGCAGAGATGAAGACCAGAGCTCCCCCGAAGCAACAGCAGCCATCCTCGACGATGGGCCCCGAGCTCCTTCCTCAACGAGAACAGACGAGTTCCTTTCCGGAGAACCAGCCACAGCACAGCTTCTCCTGGGAAACAGCCTGCCACGATCTTCTGCTCCCACTCTCCCTTATGTCACACACCTATCATTGAGTTTGCTTATGAGAGGTGGCAACTTGGAAAACTTGTCCATTGGATCCACACTGCATGGTCAGCAATACGCAAATCAGAAAACACACTTTCAGAGCAGTCACATCTCACGATGGCACTAACCAGTGCATTATGTGCATCTGTTGTTGGTTCCCAAAACACACGCCTTCTAGGAACTGAGACATAAGAACTCAGAGAAGTAATTTCCAGTGACATTTGAGTCTGGAGCTCATCCAGCCAAGATGCACACCCTTACTTCCAGCATGTAAGTTGGAGTTTTATAGGTCCCACTGGTAGTGTTTTTGGCTAGTGTTACTGGAACATGCAATTGTCAAACCCGTAATTAATGTAATAATAATTCTGGCATTTCTTTTCACATCCCAATAGCATAACTAGTAGAGAAGTAATACAAAAAATTACTAGTATAGGATGTAGTGCAGTAAGGTTACATGTCTTCGGATACCTCCTAAAAACTGCTGCTGAGAATTTGCATCACTTTCTGACAAGGTCCAAGGAGGCCAGTATCTGCAGCAATGACTAACGTTGTGCACCGCGTGATACTCCCAACCCTTAGGAGGCTGGCGAGTGTGAAAAATGAGACCCTGGTGATGACCTTGAGCAAGAGGATATAAACCACTTCCACTCGGGAGGGTTCCAGGGATGGCGCACTAGGCATTAAACAGTTGGGTTCACGAGTCTGAACACAGGCAAGAAGTTGGAGCAGCAGGAGATACTTAGTCATCTTTATTCCTTACGAGGGTATTTACATCCCTGGATAAAGAAGAGCGGCAGATGTGGAACCCTGAGCCAACTAACATTTAGACCTCAGGAAAAGAACCCAGCAGAGGCACCCCCCACCAGGAGACGGAAAGCAGTGTCCCCAGAGAAAACAAAAGAAGTGAACTACTATTAAACGTTGCTGGAAGGGGAAGGTAGAGTCAGAGAACTGGCCCCAGATCTGCTGACCTCAGCAAGGAAGAATCAAAGCAATAGTGAGGACGGAAGTATGGCTGCGGCTTCAGAACAGGACGGAGCGACAGGACTGCAGGGACACACTGATCAAGCTTCCACACCTATTCTTATTTTTATTTATTTAGCTGTACTGAGGACTGAACCCAGGAACCTGCTACTACTTAGCTACATCTTTAGCCTTTTTAATATTTTTAGAATTTTGAGACAGGTTCATGAAAGCTGCCCCAGCCGTACTCGAACTTGTTTCTCCAGTCTCAGCCTTTTAAGTGCTAGGATTACAGGCCTGCCCAGCCCTACACCTATTAAGTGGTGAAGTTAGAAGTGAAGCCACAGCTTGACTGTGGTTTCAAGGATATACGTTAACTTCTATCAGACTGCACACTTTTCAGTCCATTGTTTCTCATTTTATTGCATCGCGGTTTCTTGGGGAAGGACACTGTCCACTTTGGGATTTTGTGACACAGGTGAACACCGGACAGAGAGGGTGGCGTCCTTTTTGTAGGCCTGGACTGTCTTTTCTGCCCCTCGGTAGGCATAAGGAGATGGCAGACCGCGCGGTGGGGCGCGGGAAATGTGGCGTACGGAGATGGCACAGTAACATCTACTTTAAAAAAACAAAGTATGGGGGCTGAGGATTTAGCTCAGTGGTTAGAGTGCTTGCCTTGCAAGTGCAAGGTCCTGAGTTCGATCCCCAGGACCAACCAAAAACAAAAAAAAAACAAACAAACAAAAAAACAAAGTATGCCTCAACTACTTCATACTGTCCAGAAGTCACTATGTTCACGCCTTCGGGGTCCCAAACGCGGGGGACGCTTCGGGAGCAAGGAGCTACTAGCCCCGCCCACCAGGGCAGGCCCCGCCCCACTGGGCCGGGCCGCTCCCCCGAGAGGCCGGAGGGGCGGGGCGGGCGAGGGGGCGGGGGCGGGCGAGGGGGCGGGGCGGGCGAGGGCGGGGCGGGGCGGCCTGCAGAGCCCGCCCCTTTGGGGGCACCACACTGCCGGAAGCGGAAATAGTGCCGGTGCCGCGGGAGTAACTGTGGCCGCTGTCGCGATGCCGAAGGGGCCGAAGCAGCAACCCCCGGAGCCAGAGTGGATCGGGGACGGAGAGAGTACGAGTCCCGCGGGTGAGTGTGGCGGCAGGAAGGAAGCGGGAAAGGAAAGAGAAGGCGCGAGAGTCCGCGTGCCTCCGGAGAAGTCATGGCGCAAGCTGTCCGGGGCCCGCGAGCCACTGCGCATGTGCGCCGTGGACCAGACGCGGCGGCGTGGCTGGAGGGGCTTGGAGTGGGGAAAGGAAACGCGTCGGGCAGGGGACGAGGAAGAGCATGTGGTCCCGAACGGGAGGTGAGGAGAGACGAGAAAGCCTTCCTCTTTTGGATGTCTTCCTTATCACCCTGTAAGCCCTGCCTTCACCACCCACCTCGGGAGCCCATTGACGCCTCCTGTTTCTCGAGAGAGGATGATTCCGTGTGTGCTTTTTTTCTTAAGTCATCACATTTGACTCAACTGGAGCCAGTGTCGATTTTGGAAGTTAGAATGGGGCTACGGTTTGCTTAAGGGCTCGGGGTGTCGCTCCGTGGTAGAGCGCTCATCTAGCGTCGGCGAGGCCCAGGGTTCGATGTTCAGTGCGTGCTGGGGGAGGTAAGACTTACTTAAGAGAGTGAATGTTTGTTGAGCGCTTGTTTTAAATTAAGCACAGTACTTTGAGAGTGGAAGAAAAACATATGAAGACATCCTCCCAAATTTGAAGTCACCTCCCAAGGTATGTAAAGTGAAGACAAATAACTACAATACACAGTGACTAATTTTGCAAGCATTTATTGGATGCCTGCTGTATGCTGTGTAGTGTGCAGAGGAATTGGGAATGAAGCCATGCCTATAATCCCAGGACTCTGAGGCCAGAGAATTACAAGTTTGAGCTCTCCCGGGGAGTGTAATAACTTGGCATGACTCTGTCTCAAAATGAAAAATAAAAAGAGCTGGGGACATAGCTCAGTGGCAGAGCACCCCTAGAACTGCCCCAGAACTGGCCCCTACACCTAAAAAAATCCTTTTGCTAGAAACACTGTTCAGACACTTGAGAGGCCAAGCAGGAGGATCAGCCTCCTGCTCAGTAGAGAGCAACGTGAGCAACATAGCAAGACCCCATCTTAAA
>PVJO010011345.1:0-60187 GCA_004026905.1 Hystrix cristata | reverse complement strand
GGCTGCTGGGGTCAACAGAGTCACTTCACCTGAGGGAGGAAGATGCTGGGCACAATGGCTGTGTCTTCGGTGATGGGCAGGTGGATTTTTAACACTTATTCTTCAGGCTAACAGGCAGTTTTACTCCCAGCAGTCAAACAACACTGAGAGGTGGAGGAAGTACAGGAAAGAGGCGAAGGTGATGGAAATGCCTCCTGCAGCCAGGGCAGAGGGCTCTGCATGGGGCACTGCGGCCAGCCCTCACCTTTCCAGGCTGCCGCAGGCTCCAGCATCCTCCCAGGTGCAGGGTAGCTCTGGTCGGCACCACAGGATGCCCCAAGCTGCTGGTGAAGAGTAGGGTGGCACGCCTCAGTCTCATCTAGAATTCACGGCGGGTCTGGGAGAAGAACTTCCTTTGCTTTTTTCTCTTCCACAGTAGAATTGGTTTATTTCTTTATTTATGGATAGATTAAAAATTTTAATTTTTTTTTGTTTGCAATACACACCAATTATATTCAGCTTTGGAGACAACTTACTCTTGAAGGCCATGCAAAGTTTTTTATTTTTTTCTTATCCTTCTTCAAAAAAATAAAATCACTCTTGTGTCTTGCATTACACTCAGCAGTTATCAAATCTACATTTCCAAGCCCAGGAGCAAGACACTGTTGTGTCCATGCTGCAGACCCACAGCCAAGCCTGGCTGATGCTGTGTGTGGCTTCTGCTAGACTTGTTTCCCACGTGCAGCTTGGACGATGTGTGACAATACGGACAGGTGCATTTCTGCTATTTAGGTTATTCTAAAACCTCAGATAGATCTGAATTAAAAACAAAAAATGTAAGAGCTGCAAATGATTATTTCTTACTACAGGAAGTTCACTTACTGACTTGTAGTTTAACAGGAAATTGTTTAAGGAACATTTTTGACTGTTGTTATTTTATAATAAAATAGATAATTAACTAGCTGTTACTAATGTACTACATAGAAAGCCAAGTAAGTCCCTTCTTATTTACTTTATCTATTTAGTCAACATTCATTACATTTATTGTTTGTACAATGCAGACCCTGGGGTCAGTGATAAATGTGAGCAGACCTCAGGTGCTAATATTGTCCTCCAGGCTGTGAAAATTCTGGATTTTAAAAATGTATGCTCAGGTTATCATTCAACTGAATAAGTCAGCATTATATTTTTTGCTCATTTGACCTGGGAAGAGATTTAACATGTATTCGAGTCTATGGAATTTGTCATATACTAGAACTGTCTTTTAAACTAATCTTTTAAAAATCTCTTGATAAATGGTCCTTGCCCCTTCATCTGTGCCTGCTGGTGGGAACCGTAGCCAGCCTGCCCAGCCATCAGCCGCAGGAACGTCTGTGTCTAGATTCTGCTCCACAGAGTTCAACCTACTCACTGTAGAGCAGTGACAGACGGTCATCCTGAAAATAATCACTGTGATTACAACACATCGACTTTCGCGTGAAGTCATGTACCATGTTTAAAACTGAATACTTTTGATTGTGCCTTTCTTAAACATGTGGCTGTATTTTAAATGTACAACTGGACATGGTTATGATGTCAAGTTGTACAAAGTCTTCAAGTCGTGGATAAATAACCAAAAGGAATTGTGACACGCGAGTCACACTTTTTCTCTCCTCTTACCTTTAGGATTGGTTTCAGGTGGTTTACAGTAACATGCAAGGAGGGAAGCTGGAGAACCCTATAAATGTTCAATTGTGGTTGTATACAGTCTTTATGGGAGCTGCAGTAATTCCTACAAGGATAGTTTGCTTCAAACAAGAGCTCCCAAGGTTACACGAAAGTAAGTAATGTCAGCTTGAGAAATAAAGCAACCTGAGGATTTGGCTCGTGGTCTCAGGAAGACTATGTCTTCTCATATGGACTCTCTAGGACTTTGGGACTAGTCCTTAAAAACCCCGTATGACTGTCTCCCCCCTTGGGTTGCAGTTAGGTGATCTAACATATTAGGAGCTGGTATTGCACCCAGCCCTCGGAATTGTCTTTGCCTTCATTTCATTTTAGAAGAAGATACAGCAGTGCTTTTCAGGGAGCACCAGGGCTTTGTGAGAGTTTTGCAGAATAAGCAATGTCCCTTAGCTTGTGGAGCAGCACAAGGCACATAAAGTGCCTCAAAATGGACACTTGTGTTCACCTCTCCTTAACTGATGGCCTCGGCGAAGCAGTTTTCAAATAAACATGGTTTTGAGGAGGGAGAAACAGAGTAATAGTCTTCTTACAGGAAGGCTTGCAGGCGCAGCCAACGCACAAGATGTCTCCATAATACAAAGTTTCAGTACTCGACGAAATTAAAATCTCTCAACAAGAGGTGCGGAAACAATTGGATTATTGCACTGATTTATTTCCATTCTGAATTGAAAGAAGAACACTTTTCTTGTCTTAGAAAAACAAAACCAAACTCCTAAGCTCAAATTTGGGCGTCTTGTGGATCAAGCACATACAATAAATAACCTGCAGTCTAATGCATGGCTGAGAGGTCTGCCGCACGAACACATGGAAAAAAGCACGCTTTCATTTTTCACAAACAGGCTGCTTTTTCGAAAGAACTTTGAGTTTATCTAATTTGCAATTATGATTTACAGTTTGTGCGATCTGGCTATGAAAGTCTTAAAAACACTTTTATTCTTTCAACAAATTTGAATATTTTCCCCCACACATTCTTCTTGTTTTTAAAGAGACTGCTCTTTTTCATTAAGTACAGACACAGTCATACTCTAGTTCATATTTAGATTCATAATTCCATTACACATACGACTAATTACCATGAATTACATATAAAAATATAAGAAATGGAAAGTTCGGTTCCCACTCCCTTCCAGAATTTTGGTCTTTATCATTTTCAGTCTTATTTGAAATTGAAGATAAAATTTTCTTAAAAATATCTCCAAGTTCTCACTCTGTTTTCTGGCTCTTATCTTTTAAGAATGTGTTTCTCTCAGGAGGAGGGGCGTCGCTCCTCCCTGGTCTGTAGCACTGTGGCTGCAGCCGCAAGTTGGAAAACACAGTTCTCCATCACAAACGCCGGTGGCACCACCCAGTGTGCGATGCAGACACGGCCACGGTGCCTCCTGCAGGGTGCTCAGTGGGACTGTCCTACAGAAAGTGGGCTGGAAACGGCCCCACAGCTAATGTCAAGGTCCAGGCTGCTCCAAGTGTTGAGACACGAGGCTATGCCACCAGGTCGGCTTATAACTTCACCTGTGGTCTTATTTAGAATGTTATAAGATTATATTTTAAAATAGGCTAAATACATTGCATTTTGTAATCTTCTATAATTTTTAATATCGCAATTTTTAATTGTTTTATATTTCTTATTTTTAAAACACCAAACTTTCTGTGGTAGCTTCTGTTGACATGAAAATGTAAAGAAGTTTCTTTATCTTCTCCAAATGTTTCGTTTCAAAACTGACTTCAACATCTTTAGCATAGAGGGCAACTCGGAATATAAGAACAGAAAAAGATACTATATGTTATAATAAAGTGACCCCGTCTCACAACATATGCCTTCAAATCATTTTATTTAACCCATAAGCACATCGTTTGCATTTACTTTTTATGAGGGACTAATAAAGCATCAGAGGACTCTATTCGGTTCCTCCAGAGCCTGTAGATGGCATTAATTAGAGCAGCCACCTTTGTTTGTGATGTGGCACACTGTTAGTGTCAATGATTTTAAAAGTCATTCATGCAAATACTCGCAGAGAGTCATAAAATGTGTTGGAAACCTGAGTAGTAATGGCGCCAAGTGCATTTTGTGTATTTATTAGTCATGTTTTCTTTCCCATTTAGATTACTTTCAAGGAAACTTGTCTAATCTGTTCTAAAACAGTGGCTCTCAGAGACCTAGGAACAAAGCCCGTATGAATATAAATGATTTGTCAACATATGGTAACAGAGGGCGTTGCCGAGCTCAGAGTCAGCACCGACGGTGGCCATTGTCCTGTGTGATGAAGTTCTCAAGCCCTCCTCCGTGGTGGCAGCGTGAAGTTGCTGCCTGTTCTGGGGGTACAGCACTTGGTAAAGCAGGAGACAGCTGCACAATTCTCCATCATTAGTCAAGGTCAGACACTGCAAATGGAAGACATTCACCATTTGTCAGGAGAACAATGGCCGGGGACCCAGGCATTCTTGGCTGGGGATGCTGGGTGAGGGACTCTGTGAATGGGGGTGACACAGGCCTGCCCTCTTTTGTGCCGGCTGGAAGGGGGACAGCCACGCAGGACGATTCCAGTGTTGGCGTTGGCGCGGCTGCCCAATGTCACGAAGCACAATCTTGTTTTAACTACCGGAAGCATATGTTCATTGACACAGCGCGATGCCGGTGACACTTGACGGAGACACTGAAAGAAGGGAGAATAAACGTGTTTTTCACTTGTGCTTGGGGTTTCACGTTTCCCTCCTCCATTCAGTGGAATAATCTTTTAAGTCACCAAATGATTCGGTGTAATCCTTTAAATAAAGGGATGATTACTTTCAAATGAAGAGGAGAGCTTGGGAACGAAAAAATAAATACGCCCATATAGAATGAAATGCTTTTGTCTGAAAGCTTACTTATGGGAGTGCTCAATTTCCAATTGGTAAAATCCATGTGGATTCAAATGGTCTACTAAAATAAATTCAGATGGAAGAAAACTTTCAGGGCTCATATTTTAGATCTGTTACAAAGTTCTAATTTGCCCCCACAGAAATTATATCATACAGTTTTGAAAGCTAAAAAAAAAAAAAAAAAACCGAAACCCAAGTGCAATTCTTTTAAGGCAAAGGGAACAAGGACATTTGTGTTTAAATTGAGAGACACAAAAGTCAGGGAGAGGATTTCTTCCCAGGGAAAGCTTTCCCTTTTCCTCCGTCCTTGCATGTGTGCTGGCCTCTCTGGCTTACATCTTCTTGCAGAGCTTGCAGGAGGTTGAGCTCTGCTGGCCCACCCGGCACCCTGCACACCTCTGACTGGCCAGCCTCTGCCGGCATCATCTCCTTCCTTCCCTGCGGCAGGCCGGCGCCAGGGGGCAAGGGCAGCCTGGCACGGAGGGGACTATGGGGCGAGGAGCCGCTGAACTCTCTCATCAGCACACTCCCCTCGATCACAATTTCTAGGTGACATTCTTTCTTTGGACTCAGGGCCCTCATTAGTGTCTCATTATAATGTCTTCCCACATATCAGATTTATTTCAGTCCATGCACTTGCAACAGAATTTCCACCTGCAGCAGAAGAAAAGAAAAGGAACCAGAGAATTAGTCCAAGAAGTTACTTGATGGTAACACACACACACACGCACACACACACACACACACACACACACACACACAGAGTCTGTTAGAAATTACAGAGTACTTTGCATTTGGAGAAGATGCTAGAAGAGCAGAATGGCTTACCACCTTTCAGTTATGCATCCTTATAATAGGAATTCACTATCGCAGAGTGTACAAAGCTATATGTTTCTGCTTAGCTTTTTATCATATTCTCATTTTCAAATACGTAAATGAAAATAAGAAATGCTGTGTGAAAACCTTCACTGTTACTGCTAGCAAGGCGAATGATTATACATTACACATAAATTGCTAAATTGGTGTAGGAAAAGCTGCACGTCTGTACACATTCTTGCATACAGTGTATGTAGACACACACACAAACACACACGTAGGGTTTGGATTGTGTTATTCCATCACCCAGCTGAAGGAACAGTCTTTAGCCCTGTCCCTCACTTCCTCCTCAACTCTACATTTAAAAAGAAGGAAAACACACAGCTAGGCAAAGCCCATCATCTCTGGTGCTTGCGATGTTCCACTCAAAGAATTCAGATCTCCCTGTGTTTCTCCTGCCTCCTCCTGAATCACGATCCAATCAGCTGTGTAATTTAGATAATCCCATACCCAGTTGTGCAAACTTCCCTCTCAGTGAGGTTAATAAAGATAATGACCTATTAACTTTGTTATTTCTCCAAAGTGCAGTTTATCCTTGGGCATAAGGCACTGATGATTTGATATAATCATGGCAAATTATGTTCTTTGAATTCTCACTAGAAAATAAGTAAGCAATTAAAATTGAAATATACTATTAGCAACCATTTATTTATAGTACCCCCTCCATACAGGATTTCTCTAAATTTATAGGAAATCTGCCATTTCTGTGTAGCCAATTCACATTGTGACAGTTCCTCCAATGAGCCCGGCGTGAAGCACCACATCCCGCCCAGC
Organism: Hystrix cristata; assembly: GCA_004026905.1. Taxonomy (NCBI): domain Eukaryota; kingdom Metazoa; phylum Chordata; class Mammalia; order Rodentia; family Hystricidae; genus Hystrix; species Hystrix cristata. Next base: position 53,977 of record PVJO010011345.1, on the reverse strand, counting down.
CCGTCATCTACTAACAACTGCTCTGAGTGGGTCCCTGTAGTTAATCATGTCGGGAAAATGACGCCTGGAGCTCTCCAGGGTGCCTGTTGTCTCGGTTCACTCTGAAGGGGGACTAATAACCACTAATGTGAGATGATGACTCAGCAGGTTGATTATAATGTCATTATGTCTGATTGTTTTTATCTCAGCCTTTACATGTGCAATTAACACAATCTCAGAGGACTTAAAGGCAGCCTTACATTTATTCCTGATCTTAAATGTGATGAGAATAAACTAATAGTAAGAAATAATATTTATCATTAAGCATTAGCTACTTAAATCTTAGTCTCTGATAAACTAAGAAAGATTTTCAGAGACAGAAGTACATTTTTCTGAACTAATTTAACCTAAAAGAAGTAACCAGAAACTTGTAACAGCTGGGTGATTCTACGTCTGAACAGATAGAAGAAATTGTTTACACAGCTCGCTTTCCTCTAATAGGGAAAGCAGAAGTAAGCATGTTCCTAAGGAAAAGTAAAATGGCATTAGGACATAAAACCAGTCTACTTTGCACTCTTCACTCTTAGGTAAGAAAAAATATTAATTAATATATTGGTTATCACATCTGACTATAACATATCACATTTAATTGCCTTCCCTTCAGACATGCAATTTTAGATTTGACTAGAGCATATCACAAATAACCCCAAGGAAAATAAATAAAATCACACTGGACGAGGGCTGTTGTACGCCTTTTTCTGGTCCCTAAATATGAAAATGTCTCAACCCCCTCCTGTCACTTTAGGAGGTAATGTTCTGCATGTAGCTGCAGAAAGAAAGGGGCTCGATGCAAATACTAGCTTCTGAAAGTTAAGGCTTGTTCTAATTTTTCAAATGAATTCATTTAATTTCCATATATTTGGTGGAAAAAACTCAGAAAGTCTAGGAATCTGTGAATTAGTTGCGTGGTTTTAAAATTTCCTCTCTGTCTCATAAAAAATTATCTTCAGATTTCAAGTATCTGAAAGCTATAATTATTTCCATTAATTTTTCTTTCAAAGAGCAGACTTAAGTTGCTTCCCGGTAGTGACTTTTAATCACTACCACAGAGCTCGTGATGGGATCCTAGGGACCTGAAGATGCGCCGGGAAGGGCCCGTGTCTTAGGAGCACGCTGGGAGAATCCTGCAGCCTGAGTTCCGCCAGACAAGAAGCTCTGGACCAGCAACATACAGACGCAGATTTCCACTCGTGGGTTCAAGTGAGCCTCTGACCTTCATCTTGCTCCTGTGATGATAACCAGAGTCCACCGCGGGTCAGCGATAGTTTATTGCTACCATTTCTGCTCTGCTCCGAATTCTTGCTTTTTCTTTATGCAAATCACTCACTCACTACTCATCTTCGCTGAGGTTTCTTGGTTCACGCTCCACAAGCTGAGAAGAGGTTACCTTGATGAGCTGCGCGATAAGAAAGGATGATGGCTGGCTGCACGGATCGGGGCTCCCGGAACTGGTGCACACCGTGGAATAAACAGGCTGCACACGTGCACACGCACGGGCGGAGCGTTGTGCTCGTCTCAATTTCAATAAATGAATTTGATTCTGCATTGTTTCATTAGACATCAAGAAAAGAAAGGCTAATCATTAGCATTAAAGTGCCACTAAAATTACATCATCAAATGTCTCACTGTCTGCAGAAAAGTGAAAGAAAGGAAGATTAACTTCAACACCATTTTTCATAAAATACTGATGCTTAAAGCAGATTTGATATTTTCCAGATAAATAGATAGCTGCTGAACAACTGTTTGAATTATCTCAGCATCTGACATCATTGAATGTGGTTCAGAAATGTAAGCGTTCACGGAATGAGGGAGTCATGCGTCTAAACAATGGTATTATTAATGATTTCACTGAACTCTTTCTCTTCAGTTAATTCTGTTTTGTTTTGTTTTTCCCTCTTAATTCTGTAAAGATACCTCAAGATAATTCTTAGCTCCTTTCCGAATTAGTAACTAATTGCACATTTATAATAGTGCCAAAATTCTGACAAAAATTTGTAAAAGATGACCAAGAAAAAGTATCAGCAAAGAGAAACACTTTTAGCAGCAATAGTAATTTGAAAATTGACTCTGGATGTGGAATTGAAAAAAGACCCCTTCTCTGTAAGTCACCTCCATGATCCAACAGCTCCCTCTACTCCCTCCAAGTGGGAAATAATCATAACACAACGGGATGGGTGAGTGTGTGCATGCACCAGCTTTGCAAGACACCCATGTGCCTCCAAAATGGCCCTGTGGGTAGGGGCCAGGCAGAAACTGCTAGGAACCCTCCCAGATATGCTGCCCATGTACCGCTTGTCACAAGTTTTTCTTCAGCAGCTGACTTGATGGCCAGCCAGAGCTAACCATTAAAGGGAATTGTTGTACAGTGTTATTGGAGCAAAGAGTCACGCAAAACCATGGGGAAATATTGAAAGAGCCATAAAGCTAACTTCCAAAACAAATTTTGCCAAACTGACTAGAAGCTCTCTTGCTCTGCCCCATGCTGGCCCCTTCTAGCTGGAGAGAGATGGGCAGCAGAAAGACGTGGCTACTCAGGTCCCAAAGACACAAGACCACCTCATGGCAAAATCACACACGCTCTTCATGTTCTGGATGCCTTTCTGAATTTCCAAAGCCCGTGACTAGCATGAAGAACACAGCTGTTCCTGGGTGATCAATAGTGAGTCCTTTAATTCCAGGTTGCTCCTGGAGTACTGGCTGGGAAACAGAATTTCACTTCAAATCAAAACATGTGTATTCAGACCTATCACAGAAGGGCTTTTTGTTTGTATGCATCGCAGGTGCAAAAGAGTTTGCATTCAGCTTTTTAAAATGATTCTCTGAAAAAGAAAAAAAAAATAAAATAAAATGATTCTCTGTACCTACGTGTACATACATATATACATATATATACATATATGTACATACATATGTGTGTGTTTATTTTTACATAAAATTATGATAAATGCATTTATCCTACTTAAAACTTCCCATGTCATATCTGCTCAAAACAAAGAATACCTCTGATAAGTAATTACATGCTACCCAATTTAGATATTTAAACATATTCAGAGCATTTTTCCTCAGAGGGAATGATTAAACATGCAATCATTATGAGTTAAGACCATACTTATCATCTGAAACCCTTTGCCAGTGCTATTTCACACCGCCCACCCATCTCGCTGTGGGTTAACTTCCACTTTTCAGTCTCGGGCAGGTGCAAAGACGGCTTCATTCACGGGCCCATCCATTCATCTGTTTAGCATATGGAAGAGTTTCTAGGCTCCGAGTGGCCTGGGGCCAAGAGCCAGAAAGCACCAGGAGTGAGATAGGCTCACCTGTCGGAGGAAGCGGGAGGGAGAGCTGGCTGGAGGTGGCCCTGTGTGCAACGACTGAGGCACAGACCCAAGCAGAGGCATGCGGGCTCACCGGAGTGCCTTCATCCCTCATGCACAGATGGCTGTAGCCAAAGGAAAAATATACATGTATATATTTTAGTAGCCTAATGTCTTCATGTGCATATTTAAGAAGTATTGACTTTTGCACACAACACACATAAGTTTTTAAAAAACGCTTACTCTCTTAGTTTAATCCTTACTCACCCCCCTGACTGTATGTACACATGCATACTCAATGTAATACAATCATTTATCAAATTAAAACAAAAACAAATTACTTAGGCTTCACGCAATACTAACAAAGAAACAGTCTTGTATAAAATCTGCATTTATTAGCACCTCATTCTCTCAAGGTACCTTGATATAGAAAATATAACGAAATCAGCATTTTTCACTATTTACTCAGCATAAATTGTGACCAGGTCTCAAGACTGATACCAGGTATTGTCTGTGCTTCTGAAGACAATAGTCTTTCAAGCTGATACATTTTTTCTTTTAATTTGCGAACTACCTCCAAGCTCAAATCCTAGAAATAGAGACAGAGTGGTGAATAACTTCGTCCCGCTCCTGCCACACAGAAATCATCCCCTGCCAACTGCCCGGGCACCGTGTTCACGTCCATGAACTGAGAGCTGACAATCAGGCAGCCGGAAATGCCACTAATCAACTGGCATCTAGCATTTCAGACACGTTCAGTCTACTGACTATGCAATCAAAGGCAAGATTTCTTAATGCCTGCTACTGAACCTTCCAGTTTCTTTCCAAGGGCACGTCCTGTCTTAGCTTAGGATACTATGACAAATCACCACAGACTGGGAGAATCTGGCAACAGGCATTTGTTCATCTTTGTTGTGGAGGCTGAGAAGGACGAGATCGAGGCCCGGCACATCCGGTGCCAGGTAAGAACCCACTTCCTGCTTGTGGATGGCGCCTTCTCCTGGCATCCTCACTGGCTTCCCTCAGTTGTGCTTTTGCAGAGATCCTTGAATCTTCCTCTTCCTGTAAAGGCACTCGCCCCACCTGTCCGTCTCAACCTCCGGCTCTCTCTTGCATTTCCACAGCTCCTGCCTGGTTTGCTTGGAAGTAACTCTCAGAAGGACTGGCAGTTGGACTGCAAATCTCGGTTTTTCTGCAGACTTCAGCAGGCTCTTTTATTCTCCTCTGATTTAGCTTCCTCACCTATTGCACATGAACTAACACCACTGAGGAAGCGCCTTGTGGTGCTGCGGGGACTGACCACAAGCTTGCTACAGATCAGAAGGTCTGGAATAGTGTGGCATCCCCGTGTCAGCACTCAGGACAGAGGAGAGAGGAATGGCGGGTGTCCAGTGAAAACCAGTGGCCTCCCCAGCTTGCCACTGAGGCCCACTCAGCTGTGAGGCACGAGGCTGGACAACAGAGGGAGCAGCGCTACCTGCTGCTTCCTTCCCTAGAAAGTGGATGCCAGAGCACACCTCCACTGGACAGGGCTGCTGGGACTCCCCAGGACATGGAGGCGACCAGTGGCTGTTGCATACTGTGACAACTTCCGGATTATGGAGAGGAATTTCCCCATGACCCTTTATCACAGTAACATACTTTAAAACTAAGCACATTCGAAAAAAATAAAAACATTGAAGGCGGACTCTGTGGACGAGCAGGGCTATCTTTTCCCACACGGGTGCAGGTTACTGGTGCTTTGGGAAGCTGGCCCACATGATGCTCTCTGTAGTCGGGACTGGATACCTGTGATCATAGCTCTTCAGCACCCCTGAACCCTGTCTCCGTGCATGTCAGGACGCAGGCCCAGCAAGCTATTGAAAATGAACGTTTCTTCAGGTGCGAGTGTGTTTTAAAACAAAATTCCCCAGCTGGCTCACTGTTAATCTGTGCATTGGTATGAACATAAAAAGCACCCTGAATTATAAAGTACGCAAGGTGGAAAACTTAATTCTCACCACCTCATGTCCTACTCAAGTTCCGATCTCCCCGAGGGCTGGGGACAATTGGTGCCCATCGAAGGCCAGCTCGGGCGGGCGCTCCCGGCATCAGCCTGCGGTGGTAGGGATGGTGCTCAGGGCCTCATGGCCTCCTAAGGAGCAGGAGCTGCTTCTCTCTGGTCAAGGAGCCCTAAAGAACAGGGCTCGGCGGACAAGCCTGGAGTAAGCCCCGTTTGCTTCCCTCTTGCCACTCTAACTAATGAGTTCTAGGCTTTCACCAGAGGGCTCATTCTCAGCTGGGCTGGTGGGAGTCCGCCATCTGAGCCCGAGCGCTAGGCTCAGTGAGACCAAGCCTGTCCCTGCGAAGGAGGAGGAACGGGGTGGCTGGGGGTGGCGCAGGACGGGAGACAGGAAGCAAAGGTGCGGCAGAGGCGGAACCATACTGGGGATAGGTCCCTTGGGTAGACTGGGAGGGAGACTCGGCGGGCAAGGTGGCCCAGGCTACACTGCAGTTCTCCACGCCGGTGATTCTCATCGTCACAGTGAGTGTGGCAGAGCTCAGAGCAAGGAGAGGCCATGCGCAGAAATGGCGAATGTGTTACCTGCATGTAAGGTAAGGAAAAGCATGTATGAAGCAAAGCTTTTACATACCATCACAAAGCTTCATACTGTAGGATTCAGTGTTCATGAATCAAGGAACAGATGAAACTAGTCTGTCAGAGCAAGAATCAGAAGCGTGGTGGGGGGATTTTCTGGCAAGGAAACTGGCACGTGCCATGTTTGGGGTGATGGTTACTTGAAAGAATGCAGTTGTCAAAATCCGTTGACCAGAGTACCAAAAATCTGTGTATTTTTACCTAAGGTCTGTGTGTGTAGATGACACCCCAATTACAGCAAAAATAAATCCTAATGCTTTTTTTAAAAAATGTTCTTAATTACTGGACTTGACTGGATGGCATTGATGTTTTTAAACAAAGTACCAGGCGTAAGTTCTGAAATCTGGTCTCGGTGGGCAGCAGCTGGCCTTCCCTGGCAGGACTCTGGTGCCTGCGACACGGCGGGGCTGGGCGTAAATAAATAATGGTGGAGAAGGCACAGCAGCGTGCACTTAACCTGCAGATCGCAAGGTTATTTTTGTAGCTGTGTCCTGTCTCCCAGCGTGGAGGGTGATTTATGGTCTTCGGCCACGCTTCATCATCATTCTGCTCACCTTTGTTTCCATCATAGTTAATTAAAGGGAAGGTCGTTGTCACCTTATGTTTTAAACCTTCTTAACATAATATATCACCCACAGTACACTTTAATAAGGGGATTTGTGAAGGAATGGTGTAATAGGAAAAAAGTTTACAGCATAATCCATCCTGTTCACAATTACACTTTAGCTATTGCACATAATGAAAGTTAATAAGTAGACAAAATGAAGGGTCTGTCTGGGGATTCATTCAAGTGTTGATTAATTGGCTGGGTGATGTAATGGAACAAGAAGATACCTAGTTTCTCTAAACAGCAGGCAAATGTGGCCCAAACAAACTCTATTTAAAGGACACTATCTCCTTCCTTTTTTCTTTGCAAATTGCCATGCTCAAATGATATGAAATTAATTAAACAACTGTTTACTGGATACCTTCCACTTGCCAGGCACAATAAGAAACCCAAGCCGAAAAGGGTGCTGCAAGACACCGTCCCCACCCCCAAGGGGACCACAGTCTAGTGCTGGTAGAGACACAAAGGAAGGACAAATTATTTATTCTAAGTGGTTACTCCTGAGGATACCAGAATTAGTTAAGATTCATAAGAATGACTGAAATAATATTAAGTACGCCAGGCACATCTGCCAAGAAAATGCTAAGTCCTTTCTCCAAAGCCATTTATTTTATTTAACAAACACTTATGAAGTGCTTCCTAAAAGACAGAAATTATTCTAAGCATTCTTCAGATATCATGGTATTTAAAATCCACAGCCTCCTTGCAAAAGAAGGTCCTGGTCCTGTTCCCGCACTGGGAAGGAAACTGAGGAACAGAAGAGTCAGTACTGTGCCTGGGGCTGCAGAGTCATCCAGCTGGAGAGCAGAACATGACCTGCGTGGTCCTTCTCTGCAATTCTAGCTCATAGCCTCCAGGTTATATTGCGTTTAAAATTGTTTGCGTTTTTAAAGGTTCAAAAAATAATGTGTTTTCTGAAAAGGGAAATAAGTGGAGAGGTTGTTGCATGCAGATCTTATGGGGTCTGTCTCTAGAAGTCACCCCGCCTCTGCTAAGGAACAGAAGTCATGTAAGCACAGGACCCAGAGACCCAGCAAAGATAAATTGCCACCCTGCTGAAACTGAAGGGTGCGTAAAATAAGAGGAGCTGTGTGTCCAGCACCCACTTCCGTATGCTCGCCGAAGCTTTCCAATTTAGCGTGTGGCATATGTGGAAAGTTCAAGGATCAAGAAAAGCGTCATGGTGCCGCCAGCGGTCCATCAGGCCTGATCAGTCAGGGCTGCCAGCGGGCCCCTCTTGACATGAACCAGGATAAAGGTCGATCTGGACTAAAATGAGCCACATGTGGAAGATGGGGATTGGACACAGACACAGTGCTGGGCAGCTCAAAGACGCCCTTCCTGTTGACCGTGCCCCTGCTGAGCTCCTGCCCCCAGGTGAGGACAGCCCCCCGGGGACCCACTTCTGGCCAACAGAAAGCTGTGGAAGTGCCACAGTATTCACGGGCCACAGGGGGCAGCATGGCTCTGCAGAGGCTCAGTCTCACCTTCGGGCCCGGGACACAGCCAGGTGAACACGGGGGAGGGAGGGAGGGAGGGAGGGTGATGCCTGGCAAAATCCAGCCAGAAGCTGGGCCACAGTCCAGCAGCCAGCAGGGACAGATCCTGCGGCGACAGAGGAGGCACGGGCATGAAAGGCCGAGTGATCTGACCAGTCCGCAGCCCTGTCTGACACGGTCACTGCCACCTCTCAAGGGGCAGGGGTGCGGGAGCTCCCTTCCCAGAAGCGACACCCACTCCTGGACACAGAAACGCTGGGGCAGCAAGGGTGTCAGGTCGTAAGAGATGTGATTTGGCTGCAATTGCACAGCAATCGGCAATTTTCAAAACACCCTTCTTCCTTACGCAAACTTATCTTCTACTAAACACCAAGAAATTGAACAAGATAATAATGAAAAGAGGCGAGAGGCAGCCTCTGCCTCTGAGCAGTTCACGGCACGGTGGAGGATCGCCCCATCCAAGACCGCACGCTCTGCCTGGTCACACTGGGGTCACGGAGCCGGGGGCGTCTGTATGCTCCTGGGCGAATGGCAAATTTAATAAATATGAATCTACTGCCATGAATCGTCTGTACAGTGCCTCCCAAAGTGGAGTACGAAACAGAGAGAGAAGTTTAAGATACACTTAGCGAAAGTCTGATCTTGTTTAGATCCTGATCCAAGCCAAGAAAAGAGGAAAAAATAAAGAAAAACAGTGGGGAAGTTGAATACCAGTCAAATATCAGATGACATTCAAGACTTACAAGTTTTTTCAAATGTGAAAATTGTGTTGTAATTATTTTTGAGTCTTTATCTTTTTTCCAATTATCTATCTCTTATTTTGCTCTTTATACTTTGAATTTCTCATATAAGAGAAACCATGTGATATTTAAGCTTGTGTGTCTGATTTATGTCGCTTAACATTATGGAGTCAAGGAGCATCCATTTTCCTACAAATGGCTCAAGTTTATCCTTCTTCATAGCAGAGTAATACTCCATGGTGTGTAAATACCACATTCCATCTATCCATTCATCTGCTGATGGAGATACAGGCTGCTTCCAAGGTGAGCTATTATGAGTTGTGGTGTTATAGACATGGGTGTGCATGGGTACCTGCTATTAACCAGTGATCTACACTTTGCTGGGGTCGACAGGCGGAGCCGTTCTGCTGCAGTGGTGTCAATGGCTCCTTGCCCTGGGGCGGGCTCCCTGTAACCAAGACCTCTGCTGCATGCCTGCTCCTTTGCTGACAGCCGCGCTGCAGGACACTGTTCAGAACGTGATGAAAAGAACAGCTCTCTGCTGCCACGCTTGCTGCCCTCTCCACCTCCTTACCCAGCACCCCAGAGGCGGAGCTGGGATGCTGGTGGGAAAAAGTCAGGCTCTCGGAGCAAAGGTCCGGCTAGGGAAAGAGAAGGGTGAAGCCACATGTATTGCCCATGTCCTGGACGCTAAGCGGTGAAGCATTTTGTGTGCACTTCTGATTTATTAGCAAAACCAGACTACAAGACCTATTTTATCATTAAGTTAGTACTGAAGAAACTCAGATTTGGGAAAGTTTGAAAATTACACAATGTTACATAAGTAAATTAGTTTTGGAATCAAGGTCCAAACTCAATTCAAATCACTGGACTTTCAAGCCCCATGCCAGCTCCTAACTGGCAGTCAGGTCACTGGATGTAGGATCTTGCTTGGGCTGGGTGCTTGCCCCTGCCGAGCCCACCCAAGTTTTCAGGGGCTGCATGGGATGGAAAGGTCTCTTTCCATGCTCTGGATCCCGAACCACACACCACACTGAAGACAGAGACAAACAAGAAGGCATCTGAGAAAGAAAGCAAAGCAAAAGGAGAGAAAGAGAGGTAGAAATTCCGAGCACAAGTAGCCTTTTAGTAGGTTCACATCTCACCAAAGTGAGAGCACAGAATCAGAATCAGAGCTGCAAATGAGGAAACTACCACGCCACATTGTCTGCTTTTTCAAGTACTCTCCCAACACCTGCTGTCATCCGTCCATGAGTTCCTCGTGTCAAGAGAGGTGGATGTCGCCTGCCAGCATCTGTCCCAGGCAGTGCATCCTCTTCCTGGATCTGGCAACAAGAGCACAACCAAGTCCCTTTGCCTCCCGTCTTGGTGCTCATGTACATGAGGACCTCGCTCCCTTCCATCTACCAGCTATGTGGAAAGTCCCAAGAGCATTTCAGAGCTTACTGAATTTCCAAGAGAGAAAATACATCTAAATTCAAAATATATCTCATGCAAGCTGCCTTTTGTGCCTCTGTCGACTGTCTGTATACCCAAAAGAATGCCAAGCGAGCTTCAGATGTGTAGCCCACAAGCTAGACCTTGCTCCTTCACACAGTTTTATTGATACTTACTGTCTTCCAACATGAATGTCTGTGTTTGCCAGAAAGCCAGCAACCCTTTCACAATTTGCATCTTCAACATTCTCCCTTTATGTCATTTGTCAAAAGCAGAAGGTTCCTGGGTACATATCAGTTGGATCTTTGGGAAAACTTCTTTACTTTCCAATAACAGGAAAACATATTTTGAGATAGATTTTGAAAAAGTGATCCAGGGGGTTTCTCTTACAACCAACTAGGTGTAGGCTGCAAAGCACATATTGGTGGCCAGGGCACATGGGTCCATCCAGGAGAGCAAACAGGGGGGCTTTGTTTCATTTCACGCAGGCTGCTTCCCTGTTGGCAGCCCACTGAGATGCAGGGCCCTGTAGACAGAGTAGCTTTCCTTAGAGGAACCTCCCCGACCCACCAGTTGGGCCTCACACAACTGACAATTATTTTTTGCTTCAGTTCTTTTGTATTTAAATGTATCTAACTTCTACCTTGGAAAGGAGGATTTAAAAACAGCCAGCTTTTACAGAGCACACAAGGAAGTGACTGTTATGGGGCAGACGCTCAACTGATGATGATGGCGATTCCTACCTCCTGAATTCAATAGTTCTCACCAGTATTTCCACCACTGTTGCATTAAAATGGTGATTCCTGACTCTCTACATCGAACTGAAACTACTTTTCTTGAGGATTTGAGAAATGATTAAGTATAGTCCCTCTCCTCAAACCCTTTCTCAAGGGTCCTGTGAAATCCAAACGGCTCACCTGAGCTCCCTTCCCCCACGACACATGGAGAGCAGACTTCCCAGGGCTGCCAAGGGCTGAGTTGTGTGCGTTCGCGCCCCTCGGCGCCACGGCAGACTCAAGTCAGCACCCTGGCTGGGGAATGACCAGGTTCCTTAATGCCTTGAACAATGCTAGAGTCCTCTTCCTTCTTAATTGCTTGGGGGAAAGCTTCAAGGTGGTGGAATTCCCCCGCATTCCTGCCTGGAAGGAGGTCTTAGACCGTTTCATCCTTTGTTCTTTCTTGGCTTATGCTGAGGCACACACGAATTGTCTTAGACTTGTGGAGGTGCAATTCCACTCCACTGATTGCCTTTTTTCTTAATGGCAGAGTCTTGCGAGCAGCATTTCCAAATGAACACATATGGTGCAGGGATTAGAATGACTTACTGTGATTCCCAGGCCTTGAAAATTCCGGACTTTTAGGAACGTGAACACACTTGCTCACAGAATGACAGGGATTCACTTTTTTTTTTTAGCAATTCGGGAGAAAGGCTGAGTCAGAGCCCCAGGAAGTCGGTGGTGGGGTTTCAGGAGATCTAGATTAGTCCACATTAATGAGGAAGCCGCTGTGTTCTCCAAGCTGGTTTAGTTTGCTCTTTGCCCACGGCTTCCTTTAACTTCATGAATATATTTAAATGGATGATTTAACGTCATTGACCAAGGATTCAAGGCCCAGGCTTCCTTACTGTCCGTAAGGTTTCTATTTTCTTGTATTTTTCCCAAAGATCAAGCCATATTTTCTTATTTCTTTCTACCCTTCATAACTTTTGTCATTGCTGAAATTCAGACATTTTGGATAATATAACTTGGCAAATCTGTAAATCAGATTCATTTCCTCTTGCTGTTTGCTGTTATTCTGTATTTTTGGGGTATTTATTGTTTGTTTAGCAGCTTCTCAAACCTGGAGCCTCAGTTTTCATGTCTGTGAAATGAAGGCATTTGTCCAGATAAACATTGTCTTATTCTAAATTTTGATTTTTTTCTGCCTTCTTTTAGACATAATCATCCACTCTTTCTTTCCTGAGTCTCTGCAAGTATAAAGTCTCATTTGTGTCTATATCATTATTCCCTGGAGGAAAATGTCCCCACTTTGGGTCTAGTAACAAGACTACCAAGATGTCTTACAGTTTCCAAATCAGGCTTGGTGACCCAGTCCAAATAAGTGATTAGATAAATTATTCTGTGTTAGATTAACAGCAGTAAACTAAATAGCAATGCTTTGTTACATACATTCCTAGCTATATCACTGGTGTGCCCGCCTTCTGTCCACCATCTTCCCCTCCTCACTGCCCATTTCCCAGGTCCGAGAGTGCCCCGCAGAGATGCACCCCCCACCAACCCAACTCTGGGGATTGTCAATATACTTACCAGAGTAAGGAGACCAGGACCTCAGGACAGCAGCAACAAGCTTTATTAGGAATAAAGCCAGAGGGGAAATCTCACCTCAAGCACAAAGGCAAATGGAGAAGCTCTCGAACAATGGGGCTTAGGGGTTATGGTGGGAAGGGGTGAGGGAACCAGCCAGCCTGAGAAACTTTTGCAGGTTAAGCTATCTCTTTGTTCCTCCTTATCTTGAGGCTGTGGGCACTGGGGAATACTGGGTTGGAGGAGCTGGACATTCTTTTCCTGGTTTCAGGCATCCCGGGTGACTTATGGGCCTTTGATATCTTCTAGCTGTGGACATTGTGGCCTTGTGAAGGTCTTGGGGGTTTGGGAGCTGGTTGTTTCTTATACAATTTTACAGCCAGTAGTGTTTCCATCTAGGCCTAGTTAGAAATGTTTGGTGATCAGAACGTATGACAGGGATACCAAGGGAAGCCTGAGCAAGGCAGAGTACCATGAACAGGGCTCATTAAGGACTCATTAAGGGCCATCAGTCCATGCTTTCAGGACGGTGGCCCTTAGTGAATTACTTTTAAGATCCAAGTAAAGGAGTAGGTGGATCTTTGTGTTTTGAAGGCAGAGCAGATATGCATGAGGCGATGGTCCCTGTAGCATCCCTCAGGGTGAAAGGTGCTCTCACACCTACCTAACTGGAGCCCCTTTCCTTCTCCCAAAGAAAGCCTCTCAAAGTGTCCCAGGCTACTAGAAGGCCAGGTGCTCACTGGCCTTTGTCAGATAGGGTTGGTGCCACATAAACACCATAGGCCAGAGGCTGAAGCAGCAGAAATGTGTCCCCCAGTTCTAGGGCCTGAGAAATCTGAGATCAAGGCTCCGGATCGTTCAGCACCTGCTGAGGCTCTTTGTCCTGGTTTGCGGACTGATGGTTCCTCCCTCTGTCCTCCCATTCTCTAGCATCTCTTCTCGGAATGGCACTGACCCCACTAATGCGAACTCCCCTGACTCCATCCTCCTGACCTTGTCACCCCCCAACCTGGCCACTTCCTGATGCCATCACATGGGATTAGGGTTTCAGTGCATGCATTTCAGGGGGACACAGATGGTCAGTGCTTTGCGATATCAATCTCGAAACCTCTGCACCTGGGATGGCCCGGCGCCCCTCCCGCAGAATACAAGGTGCACACAGTGCTGTGGAGCAGTGAGCACCTTTTGAGTTTCTGTTGTACCACATCATCCGGCCTCAAAATCTCGGGGGGTGTTATGACATTTGAATCATAAGCAATGCATTTTTTTCGGATAACCTAGTGACATTTTCCAGATAGTGTAGTGAAATTCTTTAAATAAAATTAAATAAACGCAGATTATCAAACTGCTTTTGTTTCATTTTAATGGACCAAACTTTTCTCCAGGTTTGATTTCTGATTTACAGTTTCAAAGGAGATGTCCTTTTCTAATTTCACAACTGAAACACACCATAACCTGTTGGCCAGGGCAAGGGTGGTGGAGACACTCTGTTAGGCTGCGCCCTTCTGCATACTTTCCGGAGGCTTCTCTAGCCCCAGAAACACAGCTTCAATTTAATTGGGTCAACTCACTCTTCTTTGCTTATATACAGTTACAACAAAACAGCAAGCTGTACATTATATTTACATATATACATATACACATATGTACATATGCATATTTATATATGCAATCGTAGCTGAATTATAGCCGAATAAAGTTAGAAACATTAAGGAAAAAAAGCAAGGGATTCTAACCCTAAAAGAAATACACTGAAAATGTTGACAAAAGTTTCAGGTGGCCACTGGATAGCATAAAGCCTGATCAGGTAAGAGCTCTTCTTTAAAAATTAAAAAAAAAAAGCACTAAATTTGTGTTATGTCTGTTGAGAGTTGATAGTAGAAGCCTGAGTCCTCAACAGTTTTCTACATGCATGTTAAACTTGCTATCATTAGGTTCTTACCAGGTTAGGATTGATTTATGATCATTAACAACTCAATATTATAATAAAAAATCTACAGAAAATAAAGAAAACAAAAACAAAAACACTGTGGTATAATGATCTTAATTCTTCTGGGAAGATACCAAGCAGAGGAATAGCTGGATCAAATGGAACTTCTAGTTGTAGTTTTCTGAGGAATCTCCACACTGATTTCCACAGTGGTTGGACCAGTCTGCATTCCCACCAACAGTGGAGGAGGGTTCCTTTTTCCCCGCAGCCCCGCCAGCACTTGTTATTGGTTGATATATATGCGCAACCATATTCACAGCAGCACAATTTGTAATAGCTAAGTCTTGGAAATAGCCTAAATGCCCAACAACTGATGAATGGCTAAAGAAGATGTGGTTTTTCTACACAATGGAGTACTACACCGCCATAAAGGAGGATAAACCAGAGTCATTTGTATGTAAATGGATGTTCCTTGAGAATATACTATTAAGTGAAATAAATCAGACACTTACCAGTACACATCAAATTGTTTCTCTGATATGAGAAACCATAAGTATAAATAAGGACAAAGGGGTATAATAAATATGATATATTAAAAAAAGATAGTATTCAAAAGAGAGGAGAACTAGATAGGGAAAAGGGGGATAAAGAAGGAAGGTTAATAGAAAAGTAAGATGAAAGGGAAAAAATGGAAAAATGTAAATAGACTTGTTGCAAATAGAGGGGTGGGTGAGTGGAAGGGAGGGGAAGGGAAGGGGGGGAACCAAGATACATCATGTATGGGTACAAAATAACCATTTTGATTATGATCATTATGTATACAATGTACCAATACATGTTCTTGGTAAAAATAAAAATTAAAAAAATAAAAACAAACAAACAAAACAAAACAAAACAAAAAAAAAGAAACAAAACCACTGTGCTGAGTCCTATCATACCACCGACAGCTCTGAAATCTCTCTACATACCCAACCACCATGTTCATTGCTTTCCCCTTCCCGAGCCTCCTGACTTCCTGTTTCTCACGCTTTCCTCGGGTTTCATGATTTGTGGCTGTAAGGATCTGGGCCCTCTTCCTGTGGGTCAAGAGGTATCAGCAGATAGCACCAGTTTCCTGGGACATCCCTTTGGGCACACACCTATCACATCAGAGCACATGACATACTCATTGCACTCACTGTCTCTGCCTTTTTCTCTTGTGCTATTCAGAAATTTCAAGATAGTGCCCTAATTTGAGATTATTTCAATACAGAACCATCAGCAAAAAAAAGTTCTTTGAAGTTTTAAGCCATTGGGAAAGAGTAGTATCAAGTCTCTTAGCTGCAATAGACCTTCTTTAGAGAAACAAATTCTGTCAATGAAAATGGGAAAAAAAAATAAGGTGCTTACTCAGTCCATCCTTAAGTGCGAAATCAATAAAACCTACTAACTTCTTGTGTCTAGATTACCTTTAAAATGATACCAAGAGAAGGGCCTGTGTATATTAATGAATGCAAATAATTCAGAATGTAACAATAGCATGAAGATTTTCTTAAAGGAAGAAACAAAAACACACGCTTTCCCATGTGCTATCCAATTTATCATTGTTTTCTCTGAAACTCTGGGGTGTTCGTTTTTAGGGTCCTATTAAATAAATCACAACAGTATATTATCTGAAATTAGGAACCAGACAGGACAGCAGCTGAAATTAATTCACCATAGTAATCTCTTCCTACGAAACTCCCCTAAGGGAAAACATTATATGGCCATTTCCATGGGCAGAGATTTAAATATCTCTCTTCTATTAGTTTTACATGCCTAAATCCCTATGCATTAAAATAAAAATATATCTGTCCTCTCAGAAGAGGAAGCTAAAAGTCTCCACTGACCACAAAATGAATCCAATTAAATTTAACCAAGGTGCACATCTATGTTTTAGAACCATACTGAATGTTTAAGAGGGAAAACAGGTATAAAGATAGACGTATCCATGTATATTGCCAAACATTTCAACCCCTGCCTCACCAATGAAAGAAAACCCAAACTGAGAGCTATCAACACAGACACATGCAAGGGAAAATCCAATCATCCTAACCCCTTCATCTTAAAGCAACACATGCAAACATAATAACTGTGTTCAACAGAAGTGTTGTTAAACATCGGTACCCAAATTCCATTTCATTTCACCTC
Source organism: Hystrix cristata (assembly GCA_004026905.1). Taxonomy (NCBI): domain Eukaryota; kingdom Metazoa; phylum Chordata; class Mammalia; order Rodentia; family Hystricidae; genus Hystrix; species Hystrix cristata. Next base: position 37,301 of record PVJO010011345.1, on the reverse strand, counting down.
CAGTGGGTTGGAGGTGGGGGGCACTGAGCATGGTTGGGTTCGCTGGAGATAATGTGATACAGGGCTGGAAGCCCTCCTTGGATTTCAAACAGGTCAACTTGTAAAAGCTTTATGTGGGAGCCAATTACATTAATTTTCCACAGCAGCCAAATACATATTTCATTTCCATCTCCCACCAGAGATGGGGTCCGGGGATCCTGTTTCGAAAGGCTCTTATCACTAAGTAACATTCATACCCCCAAAGGAACCCTTGGCAGCCGGTGGCCACTGATGTACTCGAGCAAGGCCCAGGCTGCCTGACGCTGCTATGGAGCCGTCCCAGCCCTGCTTGCTCGGGGACAATGGGGCCTCCACGTCAGCCACATTGTCAATAAATTTCAATTACACTAATTGCCAAGAGTTCAATGAGTGCACTTTGAAAGAGGAGAGAAAGGCATATAAAAAAGGGAGCTTATGCCTCGTAGGGCTAAAGAAAGGGAAGTAATAAATAGTCTGTGTTTTCTATTGGGGGTATTCAAGTATTTTCCAACATGGCTTAACCAGATTTTACACGCTGTTCTGGTTTCAGGCACCCTGTTTTACATTTCTTTGTTACTGTCTCTAAACAACATAGACAGAAACTCAATTACGTGGTGTTATATTTCAGGGGAGATTTAATTTCTAAGATTCTTTTTTTTTTTTCTTTTTTCAACCCATTGATCTACTCTGCTTGGATGGATGATGTGCTGAGCGGGTTTGGGAGGCCTCGTGCACAAACAAAAGTGGCACAGAAGTCATGGCAAAGTGTCCTTGTTGCACATGCTCGAAGAACACAAGAAATGGATAAAACTGAGCCCACGATGCTCTAGCAATCACATCTTTCCACAGGAGGCAGGTCGGTGGGCGTGTACCTGTTTCGGAAGGCAGTGGGATCTCCATCCCTTTTGGGGATCGGATAAAGGGCCTTCCATGCTCGTGTATTTTCATCCTCATAGGAAAGGACAGAGCAAAAAGGCAAGAATGTGTTCCATGATTCTTGGGAGGTTGGATGGCACCCAGAAGCACCCCTACTACTACAGCTCAGGACAGCAAGATGCCAGGGGACCTTGTCACCTGAGGCTGTCGCCTCCAGAGCAGCCGAACACAGGACACTTCCTGGGGACTCATCCAGCTTGCTGAAGCCTTTGCCAGTCCAGCCATAATGAAGCCAATGCGGCTACAGAGACCACACCCCTGCTGGTCCCTCCTGTACCTGTCTGTTTTAAAGGGAAATAAGCCTTTCTTTCATGGGGGGGCACTGTTTACCACAACTTGTTAAGGTACGAAGGATGGGACACAGGGTCTACTTTCCTTCTAACCTCATCCATTAACCTGTGTAGAGGGAGATTGTATCACTGTAAATTGCAGATAGAAGCAGACCTTTTCCTCATTGGACCCCAGCACCATCCTAAGCCCTGTGTATGTATTAACTCATTTCACCCTCAAATTGAATCTTCGGGGTCACCTCTTCTCATCTTCCAACACAAAGCCTGAGTGCCCACAAGAGCAGTGTTAGTAAATTATGCCTCTGTAATACTGTTAAGTCACTGTGTTGCCTCTTTCAAGGATATTTTCATTTTAAATAGTATCTGTGCTCATTGAATAGAAAGCTTTGTCCTCCGGAAAGGGGTTTTAAGAGTCAAGGAGCAGATGGGGCAAACTGTAATAGCTTGATCTTTGGAAGCATGTGCTAATTACACACTGAGAAGATTAACAGAGGGGAAGGGGACACAACAGGACTTCTGAGCATGGCCAGGGAAGGTGGTCACTGGGCTGTGCTCAGGGAGCTTGTGTCCTGATGAACAAATACCCAACAGGGCGCTTGCGAGTTTGTGAATGCCACACGCAAATGAGTGTCTTTACAAAGCTTGATAACAGGGCTGTTGTCTCTTGGACTCCCTGACCTGCCAACTGATGCACTGTTAGTGAGCTGTGTGTTTGGTCATGTCAGCCAAGTTCCCCATTCTCTCTGATCCGAAATGACAGCAGGTTAAACAATTAAAGGAGGAAGAATGGGAAACGTGAGAAAGGAGTGTTTAGGGTCAGTGGATTTTGCATTCCTTGTAATGTTCTGTTCTGAGCAAGCTCAGCAGTTACCTGAGAGTGTGTGTGATCGCAGAGACTGAGAGGGCCTAAATTCTCTTATCTGGTATGTGCTTATGAAGAACTTATACAATTTGAAGAGAGCAAGACAACGGAAAAGCAGTGTCCAGGTGAGGTGTGTGTTCACCTTCCCCGAGGTTTTGGCTGCCCACAGTGGTGGCCGGCAGTAAATGTCTTCGGCCTCAGAGTTCTCTTTGGAGGTGTCCGACCCACAGCGCCTGGTGGCTGACCCTTCCAGGGACTCCCTTTGAATCCACACCTCTCAAGGTCTCCCATTGGCTGTCCAAAGGAGGAACTGTGCCTAGTATGGGAATAAAACATCTAGACTCCTTCTCATATGTTGGGCATCAGCTTAAATCCATCTATTTCTATAATCTTCCTTAAGAAAGAATACATGCAAATTCTTTGATGAAGCAGGAGGGTAATAATTTGTGTTTCCAGCAACAGATCTGAGAAAGCAAAGATCAATAAATAGAAATGCAGATTTGAGCACAAATTTCCTGATAACTCAAAGCTATCACTCAGGAGATGAAAGAAACTAACTCACATTGAGGGTCCCTTCTGCTTAAAGCCAAGTACAGTGGAGATGGACGTGTGTGCTATAGCTGTCAACAATACTATACGGTGTGGGCATTAGCGGTCCAAAGAAATTTGATCCACCAAATATGCAAAAAAAAAAAAAAAAAAGAAAGAAAGAAAATAGGAACTGGCATGACACAGTAAGTGAGGCAGATTGGCTCAAAGCAGAAAAGGGTTGTTTACGTTTGAAATGTGAGATTTGTTTGTGGAGGGACATCGTCATTTTATCATGGACATTTAGGAAAGTTCTTTATTATTACGTGCTGAGATTTTTTTTAAGTATGGTTCTTACTTCTGACATATGGTTTGTCTTTCCATTCACGTACTTATCTAATGTTGAATACACCTGTGTCCACAGCCGTTGAGAACTGTGGCATTCTGAACAACGCCCATAGAAAAAGCTGTGAGACAGAAGGAGAAGGCGTCGCCCAGCCCTTTCCGAGTGTGTGATACTCATTGCCCTCTGAGGTCCCGTGCTTTCCTTGGGAAGCAGAGCCGTGCCTCGGGGACCATCTAACTTACGGGTGTTAAAAGATGGCAGTTAGGAATATCGCTGCCTCGACCTTCAGGAAGGTGAAATGCACCCTGAGAACTACTGCCTTCTGTTATTTCAAAGCAAAGAGCAGGTGTAAAGGATCATTTCCCAACCCCGACCTCGATTCTTTCCCAGAACGCCATCTCTCTGCTTCTCCCTGTGACCACGGTGGCGACAGGAGCACAGTCTAACTGAGCTCCTCCTCAGAGCCACTTTCGCGTGCACCCCACGCGGGGTAAGATGGCACAGATATTCCTGCTGACTCTACAGAAAGGAAGTGGCCTTCAGAGAAGGCAAAAACACAACTAATAGATAATGAGGACAGATTCCAAATGCAGAGTGCTCGTCTGCCCAAACCGAGGTTGTTAACAGCTCTCGTACTGAACTCTGTTCATTCCTCACAACTGTAGCGCCCACAGAGCCGGGCAAAGTGACCCTGTCATTGGCTGGAGTTGGAGCAACATGAGCCTTGAGCGACCCAACATCCATCTGCTCGTGGAGGCCCATTAGAAGCACTGGCAAAGTGGTCGGACCAATAGCACCCCGGATGTGTATGTAGCTGCCCATGCTGGATGAGAGAAAGCTGCTCTGCCAGCCTAATCTTGAGCACATCTGTGCATGGAAGAGGACACCCGGCTCACCTGGGTGCTCTGAGTGGCCCTGGACAACCCATGCTACATACTATAAGACAGTGTGAAGGGAGCTTGGGACATCTGATTGGCCTCGTTTGTGTCTTAATATTGTTTTGTTTGCTAGCAGAGAATTCCGAATGCTTTAACTAGACATCCTGAGACACCACTGATGATAATGGTGGAAAAGAAACAGAAGGAATCCAGGGGTGACTCCCAGGATCTCCTGACACAGCCCACGTTCTGGGCTCCCGCACACCCTGGTTTTGTCCTTAACTCCGCCTCAACCCTTGGACAGAAATAGCTACGGCTCTGCGGGCTGGGATTACTGACCTTGTACACTGCAAATTCTATTACTTCCACTTTCAAGGGAAAACAGAAAACCAAGCCCTTAAGTGTCCGCCTTATCCTGTAATCTAATCTCTGTCTCATTCAAGCAATTTTCTCGTTATAGCTTTTAAGACGTCTGTTAATCAGGCCAAAGGGACAGACACCACACAGTGTCCACACACACAGTAGCTTGGTGGTGGCGACTTCTCTACAATTCCTCAATAGTTTTGTGCTTTTTTCTTTTCAATGGAAATAATAATCTCATATATTTAAGAGTTTTATTCCTTTTTCTTCCTTGGTCTCTTTTAATTTTTTTTTTTTCAGAAACTTCCAGTGAATTCTGAAGGAGTTTTTAAACTCTGAGGCAGTGACTAGAGTGCACAGACTAAGCCAATCTGGGCGTGTGGTGTATTAAGCCTGGCAGGAGCCTGCTCACTCATCTTTGAAGTATAGCCAGGGCACTGGTAATTCCAAAAGGCGTTACATTAAAATGGAAAGCCCCCTTATGGCAATTGAAAGTGGTTTTTTGTCTCCTGTCATCATCCATTTGTATCTGCCAATAGCCCCTAGTTAAATCAATGCTCCTGATAAATATTGCTTGACTGAGGAAATGGAGCAAATCATCATTTCTTAGTAATGGATATTTATCTCTTTTGTGATAACATTTATTTCTCAGATATGTAGTTATACAACCTCTCCCAACTTTATAAGCAATCAACACAATTTAATGGGATACTTGAAATTAAAACTACTGACTGTATGATGGGTTTTTTTTTATGTTTTCAATTTTCCCTTAATTAGGATGAAGTATTCCTGATCAATACTAGATGCGCAGAAAGCACCAGGAAGGGGAAGCTGCCGTTCCTCAGGCCCAAGACTCATGCCATCTCCTCATCTATGCATACCCTGATTTCTCTACCTTCTTCACTCACCCCACATTAGCTGGGCACTTGTGATTGCTGTGTGCCATGCACGAGGTGACAGGGGCACACAGCCCCACACCTGCAGACATGGAGTCAGCGGCCCTGTGGGATAAGACAAAGGAGTTTAATCACACCAGCACATGGAAATTGGGACATCATTAGTGGTGTCTAGCAAGACCAGTGCTTTGCAGTCAACAGTGCAACCTGCCCGAAGTCCTGAGGAAAGATTTCCTGGAAAAGCAGCTCTACAGCCAGATCTTAAATAATCCAGATGTGTTATTGAGACCTACCTTGGGTGGTTTCCCTGTAGGGAATAGGTAGCAGCAAGGTCCCTCGAAATAGCAAGCATGCAGCATGCAAGAAGGTGTAATGCTGATCACAAGGAGTGAGCAAGAGAGGAATGTGGAGAAGATGAGGATGCTGGACAGAGCCAGAATATGCAGGCACCAGTAGGTTACATAATCCTTCTCTTAAGAACAGTAGGCGCTATCAAAGGGCTAAGTAGTTGGAAGGGTTGGAAAGTCGAACTTCTTGTCTCGCATTACATTAAAAAATTGATGGATCCATCCGGGTTATGGAAGTTGGATGGAAGTTAATGAAGAAGAGGATAGAGACCTTTCGGCAGCCCACCTTTGAGGTGACCACTGAGTAGGCCCAGCTGGTTGTAGGCTGCTAATAGTGGTAGTAGAGCAAAGCAGATGATTGGAGACACCTGGGAGATAAAACCAGCAGGATTTGAATTTGGGTTGGATGCTTTCTTTCTGTGCTTTCAGATAAGCTAGTTGAGATGGATACTATGTCATTACTAAATCAAGTGATGAAGAGTCTTGCTCATAAGAACAGGTCTGATTTCAATATAAGAAAATTCATTTGTGAAGAGATTCTTTCTGTAGATAATGTATTCATTTGTGCATTACACACATAGTGGTCCCTCTGTGTTAGCACAAGTCTAAATTCTACAATATGCTGCTGATCACCTGGGATTCTTTTGCTCAGGTCAGGAGAGAAATCACAAAAGATAAAATACAGCTCTATTTTGAAGCTACCTGCTTATTTTAGTGTTTCTAGGGTTCTTTACTCAATTCAAAATAGAAATCATAAAGAGGCAAGAAATATCATCCCATCAAGGATTTACTGGGGCTTGTGCTTGAGCAACAGGAGACAATGCACAGGATAGAGATCCAGGATTGCTTTCCCAAGGATGTGAGACATAAAATTTATGTAGGCGAAGGGAGTAGACTTCCACAGGCACACAGTCCGCTGTTACACAATCCCAAAATTTTTGCATGTGTCTTGTGAGTTATTTGCTCTTGGCCCCAGGTTTTGTTTATAATGTGGGGATCTATGCATTCTCATTGAGTTCATCTGTGGTTGGCCAGTAAAAGATAGAGGTTCTCACTACTGCCACGCTAGGAAGGTCATACATTGGTCAAGTTCAGGTCTTTGAGCATATAGGAGTTATGGGAAAGTTTAGGGGAGGAGTTAGCAGCTCCTTAACCTGGTCACTGGGAGAAACAATTCTCTGCAAGCAGCTTGCATTTGGTGGGAAATAGTGGGGAATTATAGCCCCTGTTCTGCCGCATATTTACAGTCACATGTCTTTTAATGAGGATGCCCTCTGTGAAGGGCATCATTAGGTGAGCTCACTGCTTTGTGAATGTCACAGAATGCACTTGTGCAAACTGTAGGGTTCAGCCTACTGTCTCCCAGATCCGTGGCCTGTAACATCATATGCGCAGCCTGTGGTGAGCAATCTTCATTGTATGGCACATAACTACATTAATTGCATCTTTCCTCATCACAGACCTACAAGTTGGCTATCCTTATTGCACCCTAGAGATTAAGAAAGTTATGTCACTTGCAGGAGAACTCACAACTGGGAAGTGGTGGACTGGAGCATCCAAAGGAGAAACTGAGACTCTGGCTTCATTTGTTCAGAGTTTGACCTGAAACAGTTCGGGGTCCCCATTTCTGGGCACATATGTACCTCATGTGAGTAACACCGCTCCTTTCCCTGCTAGGCCACGGCTCTTGTGGCCAGATCCCATGATTTCCCAACACTATGAGTCTGCTGCAGGGGGTTAGGGTCACAAAGGAGGTCAGTACAAGACTCTACTCTTGTATCTTCCAACACAAAGCTCTTCTTACTTCTTTGCAGCCTAGAACTATGATTAGAGTACAACATAGAGATGGTCTGATTCACGTATTCCTTCTCCTTTCTCTCTTTGAATGTAGTTGCTCTGGAATGATAAGGGAGGCAGGAAGGAGGAAAGCAGCATTCTATAAAAATAACCCCCTTAGTTACATTCTGTTTGACTTCAAGTTCACATTTTAGAGATCTTCTCATATCAGAAAAAGAGCACCTCTCTTTTACCAGCAAAACATAGACTAATCCAGTGGAAATGCACAGATCCCCGTGATGCATGCAAAGCCTGATGCTGAGAGATGTGTGCAGAAATTCTGGGATTGTGTCCAACAGCTGACCGTGTGCCTATGTAAGTCCATTTTATTTGTCTACATAAATTCTATATCTCACATCTCTGGAGAGCAATCCTGGAACCCTATCCTGTCCTGTCTCTGTCACTGGTGTCCTGTTCTCAGCTCTGGCAGGGAGCGGATGGCTTCTTTCACCACATTCTCTATTGAACAACACTGCTCAGGCCTCACGGAAGCAATTTTCCATTTCCTCATGGTGCATCTTTGAAGCAATAGTCTTTGTCTCTGAAAATCCTGAAAGGAATAGAATTAGATGCCACCAAAGTCAGGAATAGATATCAGAATACAGGCAGGTGTTAGTGGTATAAATAGGTAAAGGAAAAGACAAGTGAATTAACTCATCAGTAGATTTAGAGGAAGCCTAAACGACTGTAAGTAGTGGTAGAATGAAGTATTGTCCCTCTAAGTACAGAACAGTCACCTCTTCCTTCTACTTGTATTTCAATTCCCTATCAAGAAACATTCAAAAACCATCACAGATGTGCATGGAAATGTAGAATAGAATAAGACAATTCTTATCACCCTTAAACTTGTATTTACACTGGTTTGCACCAACCACCTCTGAACCACAATACCAGTCCTTTACACTGACAACCATTTTCTCTTCTATTTTCATTTTCCATCCCTCTCTCATTCCCTCACTTCCTCTTTTTATTCTAACTAAAATAAAGCATATTTCAGAAAGAAAATGAAGGAAATGATGTGAGTCCCACATGTTACCTGTGCTCACACTTCCATCAAGCCATCAAAGTGAGTTTAATCTGACCCTAAAACTTCACTGGACACTGAAAACACAAAATAATTTCTGGAATCAACCCAACCAATCAGAATCAACCTAAAATCCACACCTCTCCACACCAGATGACTCTTTCAAAACAATATCTTCTTTTCAAGCTTTCGTTCTGTTCTAGCAGAAAATACAGAAAAGGAAACATTCAGGCAACCCGCCTGCAGGTCTTTTCTCTTAGGAACTATGTCTCTCTCTCAATAAACTTTCCTACTCTTTTTTTTTTTTTTTTTTTTTTTTTTTTTTTTTTTTTTTTTTTTTTTTTTTTTTTTTTTTTTTTTTTTTTTTTTGTGGTGCCGGGGATTGAACTCAGGGCCTTGTGCTTGCAAGGCAAGCACTCTAATCACTGAGCTAAATCCCCAGGCCCAACTTTCCTACTCTTAAAAAAAAAAAATTGAAAATAAAGAAAGATAAACTTTAGCCATTTGTAGGAAAATGGATGCACCTTGAGAACATAATATTGAGTGAAATAAATCAGACATGTAAACGTAAGTATTTCATGGTTTCCCTCATACAAGAACCCCAAACTATAAATAAGTTAAAGAGTAAACTAAAAAATACGTAAGACGAAATAGGGAGATGAAACTTTTGTAAAAAGCGAAGGGGATCAAGAGACAGAAGGAGGGGAAAAGAAGGGAGGGAAAAAGGATAAAAATAATTGAGATCTGCTAACTCCCCATGATGAATGTAATCATCACCTATGGCAAACATGTAGTAAAAAAAGAATTTTAAAAGGAGACTCAATCTTCCAAAAATAAAGGAATAACCAAAAGTAAAATCTTTATTAGCATCCTATGCTTTCAAAGCCAAATAAGTAGTTTAATGCATGAACAAAAATAACTTTTTGAAAAGACAAAGTTCAACTTTCTCCCTCTCCCTTGAGGAACTGTATGTTTCTGTCCTTGCTGGCTGTTAGTGGTGGCCACTGTCAATTCTTAGAGGCCTCCGGGCCCCGTCACGACATGGCGACTGGCTTCTCTAATCCCCCCAAGAAGGTCCCTGCTCATCTCCAGCCTACATAAGCAGCCAAGGAGGGAGTGAGATCCTGCCACCTCAGCCACGTTGTGCAGACGAGAAGCGAGTCAGAGGCTCGGCTTTCACGGGGAGCAGCTTACCAGGGCCTGACCGCTGGGTGTCACCTCTGAATGTGTCCTGTCCAGGGAGTACCCCGTGAATGAAGCCCCGCTTTCCCTTGCTTTCCTCAGAATGAGCTCTTTTCCCCCGCAGTTACATCGGATCGCATTCACACAGTGTCTCCACACTCTGGACTCCACCGAAGCAGACACAGTGTGTCTAACAGCGACAGAAACATTTAGTGTTGCTACAAATGTTAATGAGATAATAGCTGTGTCGCTTTCAATCTATGAATTCTTCCAAAACTTCTGCGCAAGGACTTAGAGAAAGGAAGGCTGGCAGCGATCTACATTTACATTCCTCACCCTTTTCTCTTTCCCCAAGATCAAGCTAGTTCCTTTAAATCATTTAGACTCGATTTTCAGCCTAAGTGTGTCCTTACTCATGGAAATGTGTTTTGAGACACGATCCAGATACCTGACAAGGCCTGGAGAATAAAGCAAACCACCAGGACGAGGAAGCTTCACAGAGCATCATTGTTAGACACCATCCTCCTGAAACGCAGCCACGGGGAGGAAGCTTGGTGTGTGCGAGGATGGTGCAGCCCAACAGTGAGATTAATGTGGCTACATAAAACAAGTCGGAGTGTGCGTCTTTTATATCTTATTTTTTACTATCAGCTTACAGTAGGGTACACTGAGAAGTATCAACTGGGGAGGTGAGAAGCTTTAGTTCATTTGGGACATCTGGAGTTACTGTAGAGAATCAAATGAAGGTTGTGAGATACGAGACAAGTCTGGGTAGGTGCAACAATTCCAGGGAAGATAGCACCACCGAGTGACAATTATCTAGGATTAGTAGGCGAAATGACTAGGCTCTCATCTTGCTCCTTAGGAAAATGTCTTGCCCCACTTTTAACTCATATTTTATATCTATATATCTTTATATTTATATATCTATATATATGGAGAGAGAGAGAGGTAAACCATACTGCTTGCAGCTGTGATGTGAATAAAGTGTGTAATATTGCTGGGTCTGTGTTCTTAGAAGGCTGGTGGGCTGCTGAAGGTGGGAATGTGGGAATATGTTTCTTCACTCACGGGCTCCTGAAGTAAAAAAAAAAAAAAAAAAAAAAAAAAAAAAAGAAGAAAAAAAAAGAAGTCAGAGCTCAAACTTATCAAAATGTTCTTTTCCTTATTTATTCAACTAGCCTACAATTAGTGTCAATGATTTGCCTGATGGAAGATGAAAGGGAGTCCCTGGCGGGAAGAGAGTGACAGTCCTCAGGGGCGGTGGCGAGCTGTGAGGGTTGATCCTAGAGTAGTAAGAGCAGCCACACCTCCCGGTACGCCCTGCTCAGGAGCGCTTGCCGCACAGAGCTCCGGGCTCTCCCGCTTCGGAGGAAGGAGGGTTCTGAGTGGCATCTGTGCAAGAGATTGTTCCTTCCCAAGGTGGGTGACAGGCCCTGTTAGCAGCAGCAGATGGCATGGAAATGAGGTAGAGGAGGGTGAGGGGACCAGCTCCTGTGGGATCCACCTGAGTGCCAACATCCAGCAAGGCGGGCTTGTTTGGTGGGAGTACAGGGAACGCGGTCTTGGGGTGGGATGAAGAGTGAGGGGCAGGCGTTGCCCTCAGGAGAACAGCAGATGCAGACCCCTGGAGACCAAGGGAGCTGCTGGGAGCTGGACGACCACGGAGGTCTGCGTGGCTGGCCCGGGGCACAGGCTGGGAAAGGAGGTGATGCAGGTGGGCCTGCTGCCCCACGCCCCAGGCTGCCTCCTGCCCCACGCCCCGGGCTGCCTCCTGCCATGGCTGTACCTTTGTTCCTGCTCTCTTTGGGGACTGGTTTCCTCCAGCCCCGGCTGGAGAGAGCGGGGTGCTTCACTTCTCTGAGGTCCTTTCGCGGAGGCACACACTGTGCCAGACCCTGCTTCCCGTCCCTCCATGAATCCGCCCCATTACCAGAAGAACCAGCTTCGGCCCAAAACCAGATTGCCTCATGGTTTTACTGTCAGCACTGCAGATACAGGCTCCTAATGCTCTGCCGACGGCGGCACCGACTCTGCAGACACCCAGCTCAGAGCTACCAGCTCAGAGACACCCAGCTGTGTCTCAGCTAACACAGCAGCATCGCTTTGGCTTTCATGGCTATTTGCACAGTAAGGATATCACATCTCCACCAAAGTCCCTTTGTCATGTGATCACTCATGAAATGCTGCTAAACTGTGGAACATAAAGTGGTTCACCTTTTAACTCACTGAAAAGAATTATACTAGTCTTTATGAGCATACAGGAAGATGAAAAATTCACAATTGCCATTTCGTTTCGCTGAGGGGGATTCATATGCTAAATACATTATTTTATTCCCTTATGAAGGTACTTGTACGGTTATAACTCTCTAGCATGTATCTCTCATAAGTCATGAAGTTATTGTATAAAACTGCCAGGTGTACAGCATAGCCCCATTTTTTTTTAATAGCCCAGTTTTACATGATTGCTGTGGATTGTGTTATTCTCTGTAATCCACAACTAGAGAAGCAGTGAGAACATTTCCACTAGAGTTAAGACTTAAAACAAATTTGTCTGTCTTCATTTAATAGAATATTCCTTTAACTAAGTAATGAAGGTCTAAATGAAAAACTTTATCATTAATTTTCCTGCAATAGAAAACTTGTAACTTTATTGCTTATCATTACCAATAAGCCATACTTGCCAATACAAGTTTAATATGAACTGGATTGAATTCTAGAACAAGTTCTGGTTTTCACGATATATAACAGCAGAAAAATAAAGAAGACAATACCATGAAGAAATAATCAGACAAAAATAAAGTGTGAGTTATTTGTTGAGACAATTGACTCTGATGATTAAAAACCATTTACAAGAGGGAAAAAAGGATGAAGAAGAACCAAACAATCACAATCATGCAATCTTGGTTAGAAACAAGGCGAAAGAAGCAAAATTCCACATGATTGGGATAAGTAGATGGGTGGACAAATTTTCAAGTGACTTCCATAATCAGATGGTTCTAATAAATTAGCGTTAATTCTTTTAGATGATTGATGTGATGGTTGATTGATTGTGTCAACTTGTAAGAGAAGCTTAACTAAATTGGTTTAGCAATTCTACACCCCAGGGTGTAGAAGATCCACTCTAGGCCAGCCCATTCTCTAGATGGTATAAAAGGGGAATGAAGAGGAATCTAGCCCAGCTGGTTTCTTTGGGATCGGTTTTACTTCCTTTGGAGGAGCTCCAGACCTTCACCTGGATACTTCAGACCTCTAGACCTTCGCCTAGACCCTTCAGACCTTCGCCTGGATCCTTCGGGCCTCCAGGCCTTCGCCTGGATCCTTCGGGCCTCCAGGCCTTTGCCTGGATCCTTCTGACCTCCAGACCTTGGGCTGGGCCCTCCGGATCTCCAGTTTGCAGAAGGACCCTCTGCCCACTACTACGCCTGACTTATAAGAAGCCAGAAGAAGCCAAACTATAAGCTCTTAAATATTCATATATCTACTATTATATCTGTTTCTCTAGAGAATACTGACTAATACAATTGATGTTGGTTATACAATACAATAAACTTGTACTTAGGAAAACCAAGTGAAGTTCTTAGAGATAAAGCTTCTTTTTTTAACTTAATTAAACTTTTCCCACAGGCTCAGCAAATACATGTATTTATGAGTGTAGTGTGTGTGTTTATGTTTATGCATGGATACACATATAGCGCTGTTTGGGGGGGGTGTGCTGAATGAAGCCAAACAAAAAAGCAAATATTAACAACCACAGATCTTAAGAGAAGTCCGAATGGAATGCCTGGCATACTGACTTAGATGATGAAAATGACTGTTCTCAAAATTCTAGCTGCTTATAACACAAGAGTTACAGGAAGTCAATCAACCTGAAAAATGGAAAAAGGAAAAAAGCACATTTTAACTAATTACAAATGTTAGCAGTGTAGAAAGCACACAAATGTGTTCTAGCCTCATTGAGATGTGAGTGAGTCATTCACCCGTCTGAGTCTCCATTTGTTAGCCGTGTCATAGGTGACTGCATGTGAAGGGACAGACTGCACGCAGAACATCAGAACCACACTCAGCTCAAACTCAGTGTCTCTGTCTCTGGGGCATCTTTACTGATGCAGCTGCGGAGAAACTGATCTCCACTGGAACAACTAGGAAAACCACACTGCAATCAGATATCTAGAAAGTCAGCGGAGTTTAACAGAATACAGAAGACCAAGACTGAGGAAGACTGAAGAGGTCAGGCCTTAATGTGAGCGGAGCACGGAGTAAGAAGGGAGGAAACATGCTGGCTGCAGAAGAGACAGGTAGAGCTGGGACCGTGTGAGTCAGAGAACAATCAGGAATAGAGAAGTCCCTCCCTTTGCATCTTGTTTAATAGAAGAATTTGTGATTGACACACCATTGGGAAAGATGATGGATGAAAGTCAGTAAATCCTCATTGGTGGTCAGAGAAGGCGCCCTTTAGCATCTCATCCCAAGGGTGTCCTTAAGAGTTTGATTAAAGCTGCTCTAGTTTAAAGAGTCTCTGGCAAGTGTAGGACTCTGTCAAATAGGGCACATGAAGCCTGGGCTCAGGATTGCTCTCTGGTGACGCACTGTGAACCAGATACCTGCCAGCCTCTCAGCCTGCCAGTTTTCTTCCTTCTCATCTGCCAAACCTCCTTGCAATTCTTCATCCAGAAAAGAATGTTAAGAATATCACCTGCAGAGGGGCTCATGGAAAGGGATCATGATTGTGCTGAACTGAAAGGAGATGACCAAGCATGAGACACCATTTTGTCAAGTTGGAATCCACACACCACGTCTCCAAACAAGAGCAATGAAATATATAGAGCTTCAGCTTCAATCTTCTCCAAAGATTTCCATTCTTGTTCTTGTTTAGTCCTAGACTTCTTTTGAATAATCCATTAATCTCTTCATTTACCTAAGACAAAGTACAATGGAATAAGATAAAAATTAGTTAAGCTAACAGAGATGCACATAAAAACACAAAAGAATGGAGAGGAGTTTTTCTCCCTAGAACGATGTATCCACCTATACATCTCTTTATCTGCCTACATTTTCCTGTGTTGTACCCGCTCACCTTCTGCTGAGAAAGGCACATACTTGGATTTTAAGAGGATGGCGGACATATAGATCTTTGCTGAACTCCCCTTTTCTCTCTGGCGCCACACCTTCACCTCACATGTTTGGTACCAATAAGACAAAACTCGCACCGATCCGTTTCTATTTGGGCTGAGCCTTTCACAACTAGTATTTTTCTGGGCATGAATTTTTGGATACAATCATAGAAGCAACAAAAATAGACAAATGGGACTGCATCAAACTGAACACCTTCTGCATAGCAGAAGAAACGCTGGGGAGTGAAACTCTAACAGTGGACTAGGAGAAAATATTCACAATCCTTATATCTGCTGGAAGAGTAATAGCCACAGCATACAAGGAACCAGGTCACACAGTAGCCAGGAAACAAATTACCAAATCAAAAATTGGCCTAGAGCCTAAAAAGACACTTCTTAAAAGGAGACACAAAATGGCTGAAAAGCATATGAAGAAAGCCTTGACATCAGTAATTACAAGATGTATACAAAGCAAAAGAAGACACAGTGAGAGATCATGTCACACAACTTAGAATGACGATTACCAAAAAAGTCAAAACATCGCAAGTGTTGGAGAAGAGAAAACACCTGGAGACTGTTGGTGTGAGTATAAATGAATGTAGATATTACAGAAAACAAAGAGATTCCTGTACTTCTATATTGGTTGCAGCATTATTCACAGTAGCCAAGATATGAAAACAATCTGTTGTCAGTGGGTAAGTGGACAAAGGAAAGGTGAGTGCACACGCATGCACACACACACACACACCCACCCACACACCCAGAGGCACGCACCCACAGAAATACTACTGAGCCTCTACTAAGAAGGAAATTTTGTCAGTTACTGCAACACTGGTGAATCTGGAAGACAGTATTCCATGTGAAGTAGTCAGTTACAGGAAGACAATGCACGACACCACTGAGCGTAGAATCTAAGCAAGCTGTACGCAGAGAAGCAGAGAGTAGGATGGCGCTTGCCAGAAGCTGGGGCGGGAGGCAGGGAATGGACAGATGCTGGCGAGAGGTACTGGGTTTCAGTTAGAAAGCACCGATAAGTTACTGATAAGTAAATCCTAATGATTGTAACTAATGGTCACACGTACTTGACAATTGCTAAGACAATAGATTTTAAATGTTCTCACCACAGAAAAAGTGACAAGAATTGAAAATGATGGATGTGTGAATTAGCTTTACTTAATAATTTCACACCATGTGGGTACATAGAAACATTATGTTGTACACCACGAATATATACTAATTATTTAGTATTTATTTGTCAATTACATCTCAATTAAACTGGGACAAACATAACAGACTTTCGTTTATGTATCTTATACCCCTTGCTCCAGCCTATATGAGAAATAAAATCTCAGAAACGCCATACCATTTATTTTATCGGCCCAAAGAAAACACATTTTAAAATAATTGGCCCAAAGAAAACACATACTTTTATTAAAAATATCATTTTGTTTTTGAAAAAAAAAAGACAGTGAGAGAAGAGACTTTATTTTTGAGATAGGGTCTTGCTATGTAGTTCACACTGGTCTCGAACTCATGGTGATCCTCCTGCCTCAGCCTCCTGAACCCTGGGAGTACAGGCACGTACCACCAGGCTCAACTGAGAGGAGAGACCTTTTAAAACAAAACCTGTTTTGCAAATCTCTTTCCTCCCTAGAAAATAACTGGGTCTTCTACCTGATTCTGCATTTCATCTATTGTGATGTGTTGTTCCGGTTGAGGTATATAAAGAAAATCTGACCCACAGAAAAGAAAGGAGCACCATAATAACACTTTTCTATAATTGTGGATATTTTTCTGGGATGCTACTTAAATCAGACAAGTAGTAATTTCTTGCAATGTGAAATCCGAGACAAATAAATCAATTTTTATGCTCTGTTACACTAAAATCCAGGGGTCTATTTTGTACTTTGAATGTTGAATCTTTTACCTATGTACAAAATTGTAATATCTTGCATCAGTCATTTGAAAAATATTAGTTCACTGAGTTTTACAGATATTCCAAATTTTGACACATTTCATTTTAAAATACCAAAAATTTGCCTTTATTAATAATATCACCAATCTAATCAAAATAGCTTTTGTGTATTGAGAAGCTGTCAAGATGTGGCTTCAAAACTCAAATTTTATACTTGGCAACAAAAACTGTCAGTTGCTTTACTTGAAGTGTCAGCCTCTCTTGATTTGTTTTCAAGTAAATGTCTGCCAAGTCTGAATAATTATAGTTTTTCTGTCAGATGTTGTTTCAATTAAATATGGTGTTCAAAGTAGAACACGACTAGTTCAACTTGCAGCTCAATCACGCAAGTGCTTTTCCTTTAAATGCCTTCCATGTTTGAGCATGGAGCAGCATTGCCTCATGGGTACACAGAACTGACTTATGGGTACTTGCAGAACTGCCTCATGGGTATCCACAGAACTACCTCGCAGGTTCTTCCATTTTGCAAAAATAGTGTTGAAGAGTGAGGAACACCAAGAGTAACTACTCCAGAACATTGTGTACTGGGGAATTCTGGCCAGTGCAGGTCCCAGACTTGCAAGGCAGCAGGGAGAGAGACACGCTGTTAAGGGTCTAGCACCGTTCTGTGTTTTTTGTTAGAGGTTCCTGTGATGAAGTGCCAGCATACGGTTTTTAACAAAAAGTGTTAAAGTTTTAGAATGTTGATTAATGGATGGCAATGTGTATTAATTTATGAGTTTAATTTTTAAAATATGGAAAATCTTTTAAAAATACTTTATTACTGTGGTTCTATGTTTTTACTCATTCAGGAATGTTAAATGTTCAAAGAGACAATGTAATACATTAAATCAAAGTAAATTTGACTGTTTAAGACAGTTGATTCGATAAGTAATTCAAGTTTCTGATTATGGAATGTTTCATTAGCTTATTAGATATTCAAATATAAATTAAAACAATGAAAATTGCTACATTAATGAACAGGACTGTAAGATTTATAAATGAAATTTAACTAATGAAACAAAGGTTAGTTTTCTTTTTAATATTAACATACTGTACATTATTTAAAAATACAAAAAACTACAACTTGCCCTTTCTGGCCTTCCCTTGGCTCTGTAAGTCATGCATGAAGCTCCCAATTGAGAAACATAAACATTCAAAATAATAGAGTAATTGGAGATAAATTTTAAGTAATTAAAAATTTTAATCAACCAAAGAACCAAATAATATCATGAAAATATACTTAAATAGTAAAAGATAATGTATGAGATTCATGATACGATAAGCAAAGTGCATGATACAGTAGATGAGTCAAGAACAAACATTTTGCTTATGGAATAGAGAATTAGTACACTGGAAGATAAAATTAAGGATATTAGCACAGTAGAGCAAAATGAGTAAAAGATGAGAAAGAGGAAGGGAGACTGGGGAGGATGGAAATGGTGCAGCTCATGTGCATAGTGTTTTCATAGTGTTTATGAAATTTAAGCTTAAAAAAACACAAAATCTGGGTAGACTTGAGACCATTAAGTATATCTAGTCAGTAGTAAATTTCTATTTTATCCCAAATTAAAAAGGTCCAGGTTACATTACAAATGAGATTTACCAAAATATCAAGGAACATATTATCTCTCTTATACAAACTCAGAGAATAAAACAAGGAGAGCCCATAGGCCACTTGTAAGGCTTATAAAATCTTGAGTATAATATTTGGAAAATATTGAAAAGAAAATTTACAATAATCTTACTTGCCATCACAGACCCTAGCTTTTGCAACGAAATAGTAACAGCAAATTTCTCAGTGTGTAGAAAACAATATCACATTGCTAAATAACAATACAAAGAAGAACTTATGAAATTTACTGAAGGTTAAGTAAACAAATTATCTCTGTCAATTGAGAAAATTGTTCCACGTATTTCAACAAACACTCATTTCTCCTAAAGAACTGTATGATGGATCAAGTTTGGCATAGATGGTACTTTCTTTAACATTACAAAATATTACTTTTATAACACACGGTATAAGCCACACTTAGTGAAGTCGTGTCAGGAGGACATCCCGTGATACCAGGTAGAAGACTAGGAGAGTTACAAGTGATACTTTTCTATTTTGTGCTGGGAAACACGGCCTTGCAGAAAGCCAAGAAATCGCTTATGTGAATTATAAAGCAAGACACATAGCGGCCTTAGAAGTAAGACTATATGCGTATATTCACACATACACACCGATGTACATTCAATACCCACGTGTACTTTATCACGTATACATTATATATTGTGTATGCATGCGTGTGTTGTAGTTATAGTAAGAACTCAAATGTAGTAGGTAAAAACAAGATCTCATTCACAATAGAAATATGGTCTGTGCAGCTACCTAGAAAGATGTCCAATAAAGTATGTTAAAAAATATTAAAAAGATCTAACCAAAATAACCACCTTCTTGTGTTTATTTGTGGGAAGGAAGACTGTCAGTTCTTCTCTAGTCTACACATCCAATGCAGGTTTAATCTACAACTTTTATAAAATTCAATACAGTTACACGGAAACTGACAAATTAGTTATTATGGTCCTAGGTACAAAGACAGGACCCAAAGGAAGCCAAAGAGAATTGAAGCATTTCTGCTTAGTCATAATTCCAGAATAAAGTTAAAATAATCAAAAGTGGGTGTACTGGTGTATGGATGCGGCCACTGACTTTGCGATGAAATAGAAATGCTCTATGTATGTGTGAATGTTTTGTGTATGAAAGAGATGAATAAAAATGAGCGAGAAAGTAGACTATTAATGTCTCTGTTTCCCAGATGTGGCAGAAGATAAAATAGATTCTTAGATCACACCAAGTAATAAATCTGTCCCAGATGAATTAAAACATAATTAAAATGCAAAAGTACAAATTTTCAGTAGATAACAGAAAATAGCAATCTAACTTCAAGTACATTAAATTAAAATGTCTCTGTTACAAAAGATTTCATTAATAATAATGATAACAAAATTTTGTATATACTCATTGTGTGCCTGGCCTGCTCGCCAGTGTGTATAGGTTGACCCTTTTAACCTTAAATATTTATTAGGTAGACAGGATTTCCATCATAAGTTTCCTAGGAGGATTCTGAGGCACAGTAGTTTAAGTAATTTCTCCCAGATCAGATAACTGGTAATGTTAAAATGTGAGCCAAGACTTGACGCTCGGATGCTTTCAGATGAGTAAGAAAATACACAAATTAACAACAAACTACACAATCACCAAACCACAAGAGTAGTCTGTAGAACATACTAAAATCCTTACCAATCATTGAGAATTTTTTTAAAACACCAGAGAAATAGGCAATGGTGTGGTTTTGTTGTATGAAAAGGCTTAACTGATGTGCCATAAAATTGTAAAGTATTTATGAATTGAATAGCTGCACACCAGAAGTGGTTTGAGAACTCTGGTGTCGGCTTACACAGGATGAACACGGAGTAAAGGAGATCAGTTACTTTGCTGAGTAGAAGTACACAGTTCTTTATTTGGTCCACCCTGTTTATAAGGCAGCTGGCTGCTTCTGATTGCCTTAAATTCCACTTTTCTTTAAAATGAACATTTATGAAAATATATCACACTAAGTCTCGTTTTATTTGCAAATCAAGCAAGGTTCAAATCACTTATAAGTTCTAACTGACTTTGTCCTCAGGGGTTCTGCAGAACTGACCCGTGTTTTAACTTACATCGGCAGTTGTCCGAGGCGATTGCTGTAATATACACCAGACACGGAGGATGCGGTATTTCTCATGAGCAAAGGAGCGGAAACATCCATTTGGAGTCTACTAGAGAGAGGAACACGGCACACTTACAATCTACAGTCCAGGGATGCACGCAAGTTTCCTAACACAGAAACTGTACCTGGATAATGTCCCTGGAACTGTGGGACAATTCGGCAAGAATGGAGAAAGTTATTTCGGGACTGGTGGTGTGGCTCAGCGGTAAAGCTACTGTATGAGGCCTTGGGACTAAAATCCATCGCTTCAACAAAGAAACAAGCAGAAATTCATCTTTGCTATTCTCACTGGGAAATGTATTCATTCCTGCTTATCAGGCTCTCCTGAAATGCTTCACAGACATTAGCAGCGTGTGTCAGAGCTCATGTGTTTCAGCAATTGGTGAGGAAAAACAAGCCAAGCGTATCCCCATGTGTCTGCAGATGAAGGGTAGATCTGGCGTCGGCCCTAGAACCTCAGGGCACCCCAGGTTCCTTTGAGCTCTCCGCCCAGACAGAGCAGGAAATTCACACACACTAGAAAAGAAATTCCATCCCAAAGCAACACAAGGAAGCATACTACACTCAGTCTAAAATAGGAAGTGTAATTTAAAATGATTATGAAACGGCACTGGCAAAAAGTAAGGAGTGTTAAAAATGGCCTTTGTGGAGGATCATGGAAAATAGGAGGTACTGTGAAAGCAAAGTCATCTACTGACGCATAAAGATGTCTGCGAAAGGAGGCGAGAAGAGATCCCCTGCACACGCGCAGAAGCCTTCGCCAAGCCCTGCACGTGGGCTTCTTCCACAACTCCAGCAGGCTTTTGATAGGTGGCTTGGATGGGACGCGGGCACCACCGCCCTGAAGGATCATGAAGGAATACAGTATTTATAATTGTGAAGAAATAAACATAACGTAAATTTTAATTCCTTTGTTCAATGGCCCATTATACAGCCGATCAGCAGATGAGCTCTACATCCACATCACTGAGATTTAAAAGCATTCTCTTGAGTTTCCAATATGAAATTGAAAACAAATATAAGTTATGATAACATGTTTATATTTTAAAATGTAAAGTTAAATGTAAAATATAAAGCATCCTTTATATTTTAAAATGTAAAAGAATACCTACTGAACTAGAGATAATTCTTGGGAATGAGTAAGGAAAATGGATAGACAGGGTCAAGGTTTTAGCCCTACACACAAAATTTAAATTAGAAAAAGAAATAAGAGAAATTTAGAGCTACCAAGGAAGAATATTTATATCAGTTTAATATTGATGATGGGCATATGGCTGTCCGTAAATTTCATCAAACTTGTTTTGAAGAATAACACAATGGATAAAATGTTTCATTTTAAGAAACAAAGACAAAGAAGGAGAGAAGAAAGAAAAAAAGAAGGGAAAGTCGGAGGGCAGGAAGTAGGAAGAAGGTGTAGAAGAAAGAAATCCACAGGAGGTAAGATTATCGAGGGCACTCACAGCCAGAGAAAAGAACCAGAATTGGTACTACTGCACCCCGGGGCAGAGGAAACGCAGGTTTAGCATGTGTGTCCTGCAAACAGGAGGCCGGTGGAGTCCCTTAGAGAGCGGAGCTCTACTGACCCCTGATAAAGTCAGAAATCTCAAAATACCCACGTGTGGAAATGGAACAGGAGCAGCTTCTCTTCCATGTGGAAAGCAACAAAAGGCTACATTCACTTACACACATAGATGCAAAAATACTCCCCCCCGAACCACATGTGTTCTGCTGGACTCCCAGGTACAAGGTTACCTCAGGACACTTTCCAAGAACAAGAGAAAGTGTATTAAGAGCAATCCCACCGGCCAGGGCCCTTAGGATTACCCCCAAACTAAGCCAACTCATGTTTAATGGGGTTGCTCTCAGGTGGGAAAAGTCAGGAACCATGGGTTGGGTGAGACACTGGTCAATTTGTTTCTGATATTCAGTAAACTATGCCAAAATGCATACGATGTGCCTTTGTTTATAAGACTAATTTTAAAGAGGCTTTTGGGCTTCACAACAATCATTAGCGATTGTTTAGAGGATGATTCAGGCATTAGTCAAGCAGACACTATCCCAGCTATATCAGAAAAGATGGAAGTTCACAGCTCGCCCTTCAGAAACCAGAAAAGGAAAAGCAAATGCGTACAACCTCTGCAGAAGAGAGAATATAAAATCAGAAAGGAATTACATGAACTAGAAACTGGAAAAACAACAGAGAAAAATCAAGGAAACCTAAAGCTAGGTCTTTCAGAATATCAATGAAATTTCTAAACCAGAGCAATGAGGGGGAGTCTTTCTCATATGAAAAGAATAAAGAGGGATTATTTTGAATAAATACTGCCAACATTACGAATAAGTTCAACTATTTAGATGTCAATTGTCAGATGGAAGCTCACGTAAGAATTACATAGCCCAAGTAGCTCTACATCTACAAGAGAAATCGAAAGTCACTGACAATCTTTCCACAAACGAAAGCCCAGGGCCGAGTATGTAGTTCCCTGGTAAATTTAGGAATGTTTGAAGAATAAGTAAAAGCCATTTCATGCATACTCTCCCTCCTAATTGTGAAAGGAAATATTTCTTAAATTGTTGTTTGAATCAAAGAATATTCTCATTGCAAAACCAGAGACAGAAGAAAAATATAATCCATTATCTCTAAAAAGCATAGATGGAAAAAATTCTAAACAAAATGTTATTAACTTCATTTCAACAATATGTAAAAGATGATGCACCATAACTAAGCGGGCTTATCCCAGAAATTCAGGATTTGAGGTGATATTATCATTTAAGTAGACGCAGGTTCAGATGAGCATTCGACAGTATTCAGTATCTTTTTTTTATAAACACTCTCAAACAGGAAGGAATAGAGGGAAACACCCTCAACTGATTTTTAAAATCTGTGAAACATCTACAGCTAGTATCTTACCTAAGTGACTTACTGTCCTGGTCCCACAATAAGGAACAGAATAAGCATGTGCATTCTCACCATGTTTATTATTCAGAATGCTACTGAGACCAGCAAGTGGATTGAAAATTGTTTCTTTTGTCCATGTCTGTGTGGATCAGTGGAATGGAAACTAGAGTCACGAAATAGATCTACACATATGCAAACAAATGCATTTTGAAAAACAGCAAAGACAATTTAGTTATGTCCAAGTAGTTTTCCAAAAAATGCTGCTGGAATAATTTCATGGGCATTTGCAAAATAAAAATGAGCTTTGAACTGTAACTTACATCATATTCAAAATCTGACTGAGAGGAGGTCATAGAGCTCAATATAATATCCGCACATATAAAATCTAAAAAAGAAAATGTAGGAGCTCTTGCGATTTTGCCTCTATAGAGACATTATAGAGATGAGAAAAAAAAACTTATCCATTAAATGCAAAAACATAAAGTTGAACTTCATCAAAATTAACAACTCTTTCTTCAAACAACAATTGTTCAGAGAACAAAATGCAACTACAGACGGAGGAAAATGTTTCTAAGTCGTATGTCTAATAAATAACTGCTAGCAAGTATGTGAAAAAAAAAATCCAAAAATTTAATAAGAAAACAAACTGCTCAATCTAAAAATGAGTGAATGATCTGAACAAACACATTACCACAGAAAATAAGCAGATGGTAAGCAAGCACGTTAGAAGATGTTTAGCATCATTTGTCTTTAGGGAAATGTGGAGGAATTGTTATAAATGGCTATTATATCACCACAGTGATGAAATATTACATACCTGTTAGAATGTCTAAAATGTTAAAAACGGAAACAAAGTATTAGAAAAATACAGAGAAAGCTAAACATTCGCATGCTACTTGTGGAAATGTAATATACACAGTAAATTTGAAAACCACTTTATATTTCTTCAAAAGTTAAATGTATACTCCCAGGTGGTGCAGCCATTCCATTCCCAGATTTTTACTTTACAGGACGAAGCCATCTGTACACACAGACACCCAGATTCGCACCCACACTGATGCACATTCGTGTTTATAGTGGCTTCTTCAGTATTAGCTACGGACCGGGGCAGATTCAGCGAGCCTCAGGAGGTGGGCGCATCACATCAATGGTCTCAACACCCACTCCGGCCTCCAGATTTCAACATGTGTTTTCATTTCTACTCCATCCAGCCTGCAAGTCTGAAAAGGCTTTGGAGTAGTCTCTCTCCCTGTCTCTCCGTCTCTGTCTGTCTCTCTCTCTTTCTGTGTGTCTGTCTGTCTCTCCCTCCCTCCCTCTGTCCCTCTGTACTAGGGATTGAACCCAGGGCTTTCATGATGAGCCACACCCCTAGCCTTGTTCATTCATTTTTATTTTGATACAGGGTCTTGCTCGGTTGCTATGCATCTCAGACTGGGCAGGAACTTGCATTCTGCTGCCTCAGCTACCCAGAGTGCTGGGATTGCAGGTGTAGGGTCATTACTGCTGACTCGCGGGGTCCTTGTCTCACGCCGGCAGTGCAAAGCCCACCACGGAGGAGAGTATTATCTGTGTGCACAGGACACGGGTGCTGACGGCTCACACCTGGCGCGAAGGTGAACCCGGACGCGAGGGGACCCGCTTATTTCACACTGGCGAGCCTCCTTGCTGAGGAGCTCGCTGGAGTGATTACAACCAGGCGCGCGTGCAGTGTGTGTCTGCTTAGTCGGTGAGAAAGATACTAGTAATATTCTAGTGACACCGACATGCAGAGGAAAAACCTCCCTGCTGGGCAGCATCTGTCTGCGCGGACACGCGGGGACAGAGAAAGAGTGCTTCAGAAACATGGAAAATACACATGCGCGGCCCTCCCCTCAGTCCTCCCCACGGTCCTCCCCGCGGGCCTGCTCCTGCGGCCGGCCGGGTGACCTGGCGACCACGTCCCGGAGGCTCGTGTCTTCCTCATTAGCACGTGTTGACCTACACGGTGCTCACACTCATGTAGGAAGCTGGCACGCGTGCGTGACGTGTCGTAATTCCGTTCGTCCCTCCCTTCTCCGCCCTGTCTCTAGAACCTCCTCCCATCTGCGGAAGATAGGTGGTCCTGTGTGCTATCGTTTTGGGGTTTGTTGTTGTTGTTTTAATTATTTGCGCCTTTGGGTTCCTTATACAAGAGGAATAATGTGATACTGAAGCTTGTGTGTCCTTTTCACTTCATTCAACATCATGGTCTCTAGTGCGTCCATTTTCCTAGAAACAACTTCGGTCTGTCTCTCTTCCGGGCACAGTAGTACTCCGCCGCGTAGAAACCGAGTTTCTCGGTCCACCCACCTGCTGATGGATCACTGCATCTGCCGGAAGGTGAAACAGGTAACGCATGTGAGACTTTGGCTTAGGCAGGGATTTTCTGGACTGAATCCCAGTTGCACAAGAAACAGCAGCAGGAATCAAGGAAAGGTGAGCGCGCATCAACCTGAACGGTCCTGCACGGCACGGAAGGCCGTCGGCGAGCGGACGGATCCCGCGAGCTGCCCGCCGGCCAGTGGCCCCGCGCCGGCCTCCTCCTGAGAGCCGCCCGCGCTGGCGCCGAGCGCGGTCCTCCAGCACCCCCCGCCGGCCGCCTCGGGAAGGGCGCCGGCGCCGCTCCGGGTCCCGGCTGCCGGGCGATTGCGAAATCCAGGCAGCTCACGGAGGAAAGTGATTTCTCGGAAAGCCTTA
Source organism: Hystrix cristata (assembly GCA_004026905.1). Lineage (NCBI taxonomy): Eukaryota > Metazoa > Chordata > Mammalia > Rodentia > Hystricidae > Hystrix > Hystrix cristata. The sequence continues at coordinate 11,361 of PVJO010011345.1, read as the reverse complement.
ATGGTTCTTAAAGTCTTTGGCCACAAGCCAAGTCAGCTTTACAGCGGTAAAACAGGCGAGAAAAGAAAATGAAATGTTCTGTGTGCGGTGTGTGTGTTATTGTCAGACACGTTTCAGAAACTATGTTTTAATTAAATCCCCCAGCAGTGCGGGGCTAAGCAGTTACTTTTTCTCTTCCAGGCATCACGAAAGGTAAATGTAACTCATTGTATCTCAAAGAGAGTAAATCGCGAGACTATTGTAGGATCAGGTTTCCCTTCATTTACGAAGAATAAAATAACAGTAAAAGAATCGCTTTGGAAATTGTCACCTTAGCAGGTTAGTTCCACTTCCTCTATTGAAATATCGGAATATCACGCCACTCGAAGAGGGATTAAAAATAAAAACTAAACTAGTAGAAATCCTCCCAAATATTCTGGGACTCCTAATAAAGCGAAAGAAATTGCACTGAAATGGGCCATGGAAAATGTTGCAATTATTACCCAGTGAACCGCATAAATTCTTTTAAATTACACTTTAACTGTAGAGTTTCATTTCTATTTGCTAGAAATACAGAAGGGAAACAACTCCAGAATAGTTTTAGTTTAAATTGAGAAGGAAAAATCTTTTTCTTCACCTAGAAGCCTTGGTGAAAGACTCTCACTTAAACATAACCTGGTCAACCTCTTGTCCTAAAATACGAGTTTGGAAAATCCTAAACCTTGTTTCCAAATTTTGCATTTGAAAAAATTGCAGCTCAGACGTGGGATCCCAACAGATTATACAGCTGGTTAGTGTTGGAGCCGCTTTCTCCGTCTTCAGTCCAGCAGTCTTTTCACCTTCACTGCACTCCCCTCAACTGAATATTAATATGTATGTAGTTCTGTGCATGAGAATATTATAATTTATCCTGCAAGTGAAGTGTACACTTCGGGAGAATTTCCAGAAAACTTACCCACATAGACAGTAGAAGTAAAAAACAAGCCAAATATTCTGGGTTATAAAATTCAGTCTTAGATTTAGACTGATGACACTCGGAAGGGCATTATCACTATTTTATCCCCATACAATGATATTTTCGTAAAATCTTCAAAAATTCTGTAGACTTTTTGCCTTTGACTGATAGGTTTCCGCAGTTTAATGATGCTATCTGCAAAAAGAAGTATATGAGACCGCTGGGCAACTGGGTTGATTCCTGCCATCGTGACATCAGTGGGTGCTTGTAATTTTTTCCTCAATAAGCAAACATTTACAAGTGTAAAAAATCTAATAAAAGTAATCAATGATTTGATTACTGAGTGTATCCGAGCAAATTATACTTAGAGTTCAGGAATACTTCTCTGAATCTCAATGTCCCTCTCGCTCTCCCTCTCTCCCCGCCCCCCACCTTTCCCATGTCTTTATCTCTGTATTGTCTACACTGGTTTTCTCATAGCAAATGAGTTAGGCTCCTTCTGCCTGCTACTAAAACTTAATAGAATATGCAGGAAAAGTTCATGCATTTCCTGGATTCAAAAGGCCTAAAATTCTCAGGGTGTCTTCAGCTGGAACAGTAATCCCAAGCATGTATGTGTGTGTGTGTGTGTGTGTGTACATGTGTGTGTGTTTGTGTGTGTGTGTTGGATGGTCTCATATCACATTATTTACAACAATACTCTTCTCATACTTTTGTAATTTGTGAAATATTTTAGTACAAACACTGATTTACTGATTTTGTCAATCATTTTCCCTTCCCTGGAAATTTCAGTAGCGATTTTCTCCTACCCCCTTTTTGATTTTGAAGACTGTTTTGAGGTTCTGAAGGTAAAAATTACATAGACTAATTCATCAAAATATCATCAAGGCTTTTTTTTCCCCTCTCTGAGTTTTAGGATTAGAATTTCCTCTTGCCCTTGGAATCTGATATATATTTTTCCATTTGGTCTTTATTGTTCATTAATGGTTTGATTAAATACATGCTCTAGCTGTTATTTTGGAGTACTATAAACAGAAAATATCTAAATATATATTTTTCTAAGTGGTTCTTGATTTTTCTAGTTCAGCTTGCTAAAAATCATCAACTAACATGAAGGAATGGTTTTAAAATGTTAATTTGGTGAGATAAGAAAATATATATTGTTTTGTTTTCTAATTGCTTTCGTTCCACTAATTTCTTCTTTCCATTCATGGTCATTTTTATACCAGTAACATACTGTTTGGTAGCTACTACTGGAACCAGGAACTCGTGGTCATTAATTTTGAATGTTTCTCTGTATTTATTCTTTACTTCCTTTATGTAATAACATTTGATAAGCACCAATAAAATGAGTTTTTAATTGTCACTAAATCTTAACTTATAATCATTTTTATTTTATAGCATTTAAAGCCACGGTTATTTATTTCATACTTGTTCTTCAGATAATAATAGAAATTTTCTTCATTTGAATCCTATGCATATTTTAAAAAATATACTTACACATATTTTCTATTTTGTGACTGTAATGACTGAGATGTCGGTCATAATTATAGTTGGCTATATTATAATATCCAGTATTAAATATACTCTGGTTTCGTGCAGTTATTTAGTACAGTGATTATCCATCTGAGTTTCACATTTTCACAAATTATAGTTAGTCACTTTTCTGTAGTTTTTAGACTGAATCTGTGGTCCTCCCAATACATACATACAATTTTTCTCTTTATGGAAAGTCATGAACTTTGTTTAACATTCCATATGATTGTTTTAAAAACTCAGAAACAGTTATAAATGGTAAAAAGAGAGCCGATACCATGTTTTACTCTAACAGAAACGACTCTAATCAAATTCTCAGTGAAGTTGTTGATTCTCTGCATAAGCTAACGTTAAGAACTCTGAATTTTCTGTTTTCTAAGTAGTGTTCATTTGCTTGCTTTTTTGCCTGTTTTAATCAGAAAAGATTATTAAATATAATCACCCATTCTGGAGGGAGGAATATTAAATACGATCAAGTGTTTTTTGAGGTTTCTATTTCTACTGCCATCTGTGCACATGTAGGTCATGGGGGTTTCTTGATATCCACTGACATTACATAGCTCACACTGCATCTGCGTGGGTACAACATCTTTTTCATACAGATGCATGTGTGTGTGTGTGTGTGTGTGTGTGTGTGTGTGTGTGTGTGTGTACAGATGTCGGCTTTATTTCATCAGTATTTAGGTTAGGCACCTTACACCCACAATAGAAAACCAATTAATTTTATTCTGCTTCATTTATTTCTGTAGTGGGGAATCATCATATTCATCCTTCACTAGAAATTTAGCACATATATGTAATTTCTTTTTTATTATGTATTTTTATCAGTGCATGCTTGCAATACAGAATGATAACATTTATCATGGACAGTTTTTACGTGCACGTAGCACATCTTAATTCTTTTGTCCCCTTGCACTCCCCTCCCTCCCTGCTCCCTCCAACATTTGATCCCCTTCCATTTTTGTTCAATTCTCTCTCACTTTTATGTTTGTTTGTTTAGTTCTAAAGTTAATCAAGACTAAAATTTCCCCTGACCATGCCATTAGCTATATCACATAAGGAATTTTAGTAGATATTTATTTTTCTCTTTTAAATATAACTTAAGCACTAATGTAAATCTTAGAGAATAGTTCAGATGACTGCAATATTTATCTTGGAAATAAACAGTCTTGTTCACATTTTTATTCTCTGTCGCTGCAGAATGAACTCAGTGTCCTGACGGCAGCACCGAGCATGCTCTAGGGGTTTGCTCGGCCGGCTGAGCTAATTCTGCTGCACACAACTGGCTGGGGCCACAGCCACTGGAGGGCCTCTGGCACCCCGTCTTGTGGGTCTCCACTCTCTGTTTGCTTTCTTTTGTCTCCATTCTCAACAACACTGCAATGTCACTGCTGGTCTCCAGAGACACTCTTCACATGAGGACCAGAAATTACACAGATTGTCATACAGCACAGTGATAATGGCAACTAGAAACACCGAAATTCTCAATTCCAGGAGAACAGATACTTGAAAATTAAACAACAGTACCAATCAACTAATTGCAATTGCATACAAAAACATTTCTGAATCTTAGTAATAAGCGAAAACCAAGCCCCAGAATCTGTGTGTGTGTGTGTGTGTGTGTGTGTATTTTCATCAGGTACAAAACTGAGACATGGCATAATTAACGGTTAAACATTTTCCAAAGCAAGCAAATAAGGAATGTGACAACCAGGTAGAGATGAACTGGACGTGTGGAGACGTCAGAGGAATGGGATAGATTGGCACAGCTGCATATCTCTGGCCATGTTTTAGTTACTGAGTTCAGCACTGGGCATAGATGATTAAATCTGGTGGTTGTTCATGAATTTGAAAGAGAGCCCCGGGTCATGGGTCAGAGATCATCCTTCGTCGCCACACCAAACACCTCCCTGGCACTCAGTCTCAGCTCTCACAGCAGCACTGCACCCCCAAGTCCTTAGCTTCCCACTCTATCCCCTGTTGTCCCACAATGCACACAACTACACACTTGCCCACAGAGCAAGGCCTTCCCCGGACCAGAGGAGGCCAGAGTGACAGACGTGGAATCCTCTGATGAGGCCACGTGGCCTTGGAATTCTCTTGTTGGAAGATTTTAAATTGAAAATTGAACTTCTTCAAGAGACCTAACCATGGTTGAGCTATTTCTTCCTGAGGGATTCTGGTAGTTTTTATCTTTATAATGATTTGTTCATTTGATCTAAGGTGGCAAACCCATCATTGTAAAGTTGTCTGTGCTGGTGTGTGTGTGTGTGTGTTTTTTTAATCATTTCAACATACTTATCATCTCAAATGACTTTCCCTCTTCTATTCTTCCTATTGGTGATTTTTGGACTTTCTTTCTTTTCCCAGTCCAGCTACAGGGATATCAAAGACATAGGTTTTTGTTTCATTGATTCTCTATTACTTTCTGTTTGCGATGCAATTGAATTCAGTGCTCATCGTTATTATTTCCTTCCTTTAGATTGTTTTGGGTTTAAATCGCTCTCCTTTGTCTGGTTTCCTTAGGGGAGGAGACCTCTGTGTTTGGTAAGATTAGAAGACAGTCGATAGTGTCACATCTTTCCAAGTGGCTGATATTTAACACAACTGAGGATTAAATGAGTTAAAAGTCCCAGACTAGTACTTAGCTCAAAAAAGGAGCCACATTGATATTTCCGTTCTATTATCACTTGATCGCTAGCATTTTGAGATATCTGTTTTTATTTTTCAAAAACTGCAAATCATTGCACATTCCTGCTTTTCTTCCACCTTTTCAGCTCTAGACCAGTGAGCATCTTTGGTCTCATGACTGAAATGCCTTGTTTATTTAATGCATTTCTTTTTCATTTCATGACAGCGTTTTCTAGCCAGTCTACCATCCGAGGTTATTATTTATCTTTGAAATTATATATAACAAAATAACCAAAATACTACACAAGCACAGCAGTAACACGTCTACATGAACTTGACTCTCTGCTGGGGGCTTATTTTATAGTGTTTTTCATCTGCAAGATAGTTCTATCTTCACATGAAAAAAAGCATTATATGTAATTTTGAGTCTTTAACTCTATTTTGATGTCTTTCACGGGGAAAACAGTCCCTCACCCTGTGATCCCCATTCACAATTTTTCAAGTCTAAAGCTCTAATCGTCATTATAGCACTGTCTCAAAGTGCTGCAATATATATTCTCCTCCTCACTGTAGCCACTAAAAGATTTTAGTTTCATCTCACATCTTAATCTCTCCTCAGTCTATTTCATCCAGGGCCTCTGTGTTTTTTGTGTTCTTTTCAGCTAAGTCGCTTTGCACTTTGTCTTCTATGTATTTTCTGGTTCTTGATTTTCCAGCTCTTGTTTTTCTGTAACAACAACAAAAAATCCTTCTTTGGGAAATTTGAAGTTGAAGAAGTAGTACATGTCTGATGTACACATGAAATAATACAAACAAATACACATGAAAAGCTCATTTAATTCTCCCTCTCCATCTGAGACATCAGGTTAACCAGTTGGTGTATTTGTCTGTAGCGTAGTACTTTTCCCCAAATGGCCACTGCAATATATCGAGTCTTAGGTGTTCTTGTTGATCGCTGCAAGAAATTCCTGTGTTTTAGTTTCTTCTTAAACTTGGGCAAGCATTTGTGATTGGCCCAGAAGAGCTGTGCTTGACTTCCAGATCGCATCTTGAGGTGAGATGGTTTTCACACAGAGCTCTCCCCTGCCTCCCTCCACCTTCAGAGCACAGCTACAGAAAGAAGTACTGAGGCTCCAGCCAATACCACTCAGTCACCTTTGACCTCTAGGTTTGCATTAAATGAGAGTTCCTGTGATTCTACACCCGCCTTCAAGCCTCTAGCCGAGACCATGGCCAATAAAGATCAGAGCTGAGTTATCCAGTGTGGCCAGGGTCATCCTCAAGAGGAACAAGTTGAAAAATGTGAATGCAGTATGATTTCTAAACTTCAGAGGCACCAGGTGTGGTGGCACAGCCTGTAATCCCAGCACTCAGGATGCCAAGCACGCAGGAAGACCTCAGGGAGTTCGAGGCCAGCCTGGACTACACAGTGAGTTCAAGTCCAGCCTGAACTATGTAGCAAGAGAGACCATGTCAAAAAAAAGAAAAAGAAAACAAAAACCCTTCAGGGGCACTGCTCGCTAGTGAGCTAGGTAACAACCATGAGACTCGCACCTTCTCAGAGCATCCCCTGGTACCCTGACAGCAGGCCACTGGACAGTTTGTTCCTCACTCATCTCCATGCACCTGCAACCCATGACCATAGGCACACACTTCTACACTGAAGTACACTACGTGGGAAGGTGGTTGTTTGCCATTGTCAGCTCTGTTTTGCACGTGACATTTTGTTTTTCATTGTTTTCACTGTTGGGCTGCGGTACATCTTCAGTATACAATTTCATATTCTTCTCATGAATGCCACAGAGACAGAGGACTGTTACAGAAGGCACAATTAGCACAAGTGCATTTGGAAGGAGAAATGTAAGTCTGATATTTGTATTTGTGGAACATTTCTAAAAGAGCAAAGATAAACTCATAACAAGAATGACAGCAATACGTTTGGTAGAATTTCTGACGATGGGGCCCAAGAGATTGTGAAAGTCCTCAAACAAGAAGCAAAAACCAACAACAACAACCACAACAAAGCTGGACTAGAATACAGGGCCAGAATGGAAGCACATATTTTTGTAGCCTCATTGCCACTGGAATTTATATGAATGTTCACATCATCATAATTAGACTCACTGCCTTGGGTTGGACCAAGGCCGAGTTCCCAAGGAAGGCACAGTGATGGTTAGGAGCCTTTTCATATGATTTCTCCATCCTTTCTGATGGGGTCCAGAACTGTGTCTGTGTCTGTGTCTTTGTCAGAGTGGAGGATTTATACGGTTTGAGGAGGAAGGAAATCAGGTTGAAAACATTTGTGTCTCACCAGAATTTAAATCTTCTCCCATTCCAAACCATTTTAGGAAGCATCCTGAAAAGTTAGCTCTCCCATAACCAAAGAAAATCATAACACATCATTTGATAACTTTATAGTCATATGTTCTGGAAGAGTTAAGAAATTTATTATCTTTTGGGGCAAAGAGGGGACAATGATGATATCACAGACAACAAATCTTACGCTACCATTTCTACTTTTTCTTTTTTACCGAACGAATTTCTTCACTGCACCGCACACCACATGTGTCCCTTACATTCTGTTTTTCCCTTCTCTTGTTCCTGATCAGAACAGACACCCTCCGATGCTTCCCCAAACTTTGCTGTTTTACCATTATTTCCCCAGTACGAGAACCTATTACACATCCAGTAAGTATTTCTCAAATAAATAACGATGTGAATGAGGAGAGTGGTGGCCATGTCAAAGGAGGATATGAGGTTGGGACCGCTGACACGTCTGCTAATTCTTTGTAAAAGGTCACAGAGCACATGAATTCCTCTCCCGTTTATGATCGAGATGAAAGACACTGAGTTAATGGACAAACTTCTGCTTTTCATTTGTTAAAGACATTTAAAGGGCATCAAAGACAAATTTTTTATATTTTGAAAAGTTCAACTACTGTACATTAATATCTTAAAAGCCAAGAAGGGATCTTTCGCCAGGCAAAATATCAAAATGAAGCAAAACCACACTGCTCAGTGCCCGGACGGGGAATTACGTAATGCTGAGCTGTAGCAGACATCCAGTGGTGCTGCTCTGGCCGAAAAAGTCGCTTCCCCGTCTCACGGGAATCTTGCATTCTGTATGCGCCGAGTGTAGACAAGGACTGTGCCCCGCATCCCCGCAGCCATGTTTCTGATGCTGAATAAGTAGTTAATTTCACTGAAGCTGAGTCTTTCCACCACCGATGGTAAAAGACAATTTAGTAAGGAAATGGAATACCCCACAGGATAACTTCAAGTATTTGGTTGAAATTCTAATCAGTAGAAAAACAAGAAAAAACAAGTTTTATCAACTCCTGACCAGACAAGGGCCCTCCAGAAGCCGACGTGCCTGCAGAATCTCTCGGTGCATGAGCCGGCAGACTTGGCTTCAAAGCTGGAGTCTCACGATGGGGCAACGTCCCCACGGAAGGCAGTCTGAAGATGGACCTCAGAGGTGTGACTGTAAAATAAGGCGAATGTTTAAATTTAAAATAAATTACAGAAAAAAACACACTGCAATCCAAACTCCTCAAAATACCCCCTCTCCCTTCATACACAGTTAGCCCATTGTCCTAGCACTTCCCGCGGCAGGTCTGAGTCCTCTTTCCTGAGTGTCTTCAGCTGCATTATCTTGTTTGCCTTACCGTCCTAAATTAACTCCAAATGTTTGCCTGTCACAGTCATTTGACTTTGGGAAAGAGCCAGAAGTCACCGGGCACCGTATCTGGTGGGTAAGTAAGGTGGACGAGGACACACTGTGGTGTTTTTATGAGCCTCCGTTTCTGGTGAATGGTGCTGGGCAGCAGCATCCACCAAATCTTTGATTAGACCTCATAAAGACCCTCACAAAAGAGGATTTCTGGAACCGCTTCAGCAAATGGCAAGAGCAATGAGATAAGTGTGATTGAAGCAAGGGGCATTAACAGCAATGGCTCTTTTAATGTAATATTTTTTAAAAAATTAAGCATTCACCATATATTTTGATCACTTCCTATATACGAATGAACTCTTCTGGGGGAATCAGCTGAAGACCATGTTGGATAAACTAAAGGCCTCGCTGTTTTTCTAGATGTGGAAACCTTACAGATATTTTATTTGAAATAAGCATTGCATGAAAGGCCCAGGTACCCCTGAAGATAAAGGGATGGTGTTGAGAAGGAAAGTAAGGAGGCGACACCACTTTGACTCTCGGAGTGTGGAAAATCCAGGTATTTCTTGAATTCTTTTTCTGACCAACAATCTAATAAAATACTTAATTTTTAAACTGTGCCTATAAGACTTTACTTATTCGTTGTCATCAAAAAGAAAATTTGAAATTGTGCGAATGACAGAATATCCACAGCGCTTCCAAAATCTTCCTGGCACAGTAAGTTTCTGATCTAAACCTCCACAATATTCTTATGTATCTGAAATTAACTTTATGCAAAAGTCAATTTTAGTTGTTTGCACAATTTACATTCATTTGTTTTACTTGGAAAGATATCACCACATTTCTTCAGGAAAGGATAAGATTTAATTTATGTAAGTACTTTCTCACTTAGTAATTCAAAATAACACTATATAAGTAAGTTAAGAACAGAAAAGTCCTCTATTTTTTCTTCAGTTTCTAAATATCTGTATCTGTAGTGTGTTCGTACAGTTTATTGCAAAATCTGAGCTTGGTTTTTTTTTTTTTTTTCAGAACCCTGTTCTATTATTGTCACAAGAGGAAGGAAGTTGAACGCTGGTCTTCAGGTGTGAGGGACAGAGATCTGCCCAGAGAGCTGGCGTGGATGCGGGCTGACCCCGGAGCCCAGCAGGGCTGCCGGGCGCTGGGAGAAGGAGCCGGCAGCAGCCTTAGTCTCACTTACCTGCGCCCTTGCTGCGCGGTGAACCAGAGGCCGGCCGAGGAACCCTGCTCTGAGCACCGGCTTCCCCAGGACCGGGCCTGTCTTGCACTCTCAGCGGAGCCGGGGCGCCCTGAGCATCTGCAGGGGACCGAGGCGACCTCACGCTCACCCCTCCAGCAAGGACAGCACAGCGCTCTGCTCCCTCCTGCGCACTCCGGCGTCTGTGCACTTCGCTGTGCTGCTTGGCAGAGACCAGCGCTGCTCCAGAGACACCCAGCAGCCCTCCTCAAGGCATCCGTGTTGAAAACGGGCGAGCGGACCAGCGATTAAAATGTGTGAGGGGCGGGGCGGGGGAGAGGGGGGAGAACCAAGATGCATCATGTATAGGTACAGAATAAATGTAATGAATGTGACCATTGTACATAGAATGTACCAATACATGTTCTTGGTTTAAAATAAAAATAAAATAAAAAATTAAATAAATAAAATGTGTGAACTAAATAAATGCTTGCCGGTGGCTGATGGAGAGGTGGCTGAAGGCTAGAAAGGAGCAAAAACGAGTGATATCCATCACGAAAAAATGAGTCGTTCTAAGACTGCACTCAGCAGGCAAAACAAAAATTGCACATTCAGGTCAGTCCGGCGGGGCTGGGAGGGAGTTTCGAGGGCTCCAGGTTTCTGCCTCTGACTGCACAGAATGAATGGCAGGGAGGGAAAAAAGCATGTGGAGCCAATCCACAGGGCTGGGGGACATTTTCCTCACACAGAGAACTTCAGCTAAGAGAAAGGCGGCCTGTTGACTTCACCACTGGAGTGCCCGGGAAGAGAGCAACAGGCCGGAGGCCGTCAGAAGCCCTGACCACGGCAGACTCCGGCAGGCTCAGCTTCCCAGTGCGCCTGCCGACTTCATTTTCTCTAACGCAGACTGAGGTGATAAGCGCTTCTGTTAGAAGGAGCCTAGAAAACTTGGCATTCGCCATGCAAAGTGGCAGGCTGGATGGCAAACTTGTGATTTTGAAGACAGAATCTGCATTTCAGTTTTCTAGAAATTGTCACTGCTGGAGGTGGTGGCCATGTGACCGGAGAGGCTAAGGGGTCTGGATCTTCAGGTCCGGCCACAGCAGGAAGCAGAGCGAGACATGGGCGATGCTCCCGAGTGGCTCACTCAACCCCAGTGCAACCCGTGGAGGCGCGTGGATTCTCCTCTCTATGCTCGTAGTGTGATTAAGGCAAGTGTTCCGTGTGTAAATGCACTCTCCCCCAGACTCCTGATGGTCGATGTTAGACTTCTAGATAAAAGAGGCATCACCAGCCCTGCACCTGACAGACTCCTGAGTGTGGCCACCCTTCTGGTTGCAGAGACTGAGGTTTCCTAGCAGAGAAGGGGCTGCGACCAGCATGGTAGAC